>JBBPBX010057962.1:0-22255 GCA_038048925.1 Garcialebias charrua
CATGTAATGTATTTTGAGAGACTAATAGTTGTTTGTCCAGCTTCCATCTACAGACCTTTGAATCCGTTACACCTGAGAGGGCTAAGCCTGAACGAGGCCGGAAGGTCCACTGACACCTGGGGTGCTTCTCAGGGCCTCTGAGAGTGGCCTGAGCTGAAGGGGGGTGCGCACAGCTGAGCTGTCGAGGCGCACATCACGAGGTCCTCGCCAGAGAGGGAGAGCCACAGCCAGAGAGGGGTCCGGAAAAGGTGTCTCAAAGGTCATCACATCGAGTGAGGCAGCTCTGTCGGGGCTGCACAGCTGAGAGGGTTGGTTTTGCACCTGGAGGGAGTGGTCCACAAGAGCGGTGGGCTGTCCTGCATCTTCATCCGTGAGATCGGGTTCGAGGAAGGTGTGGGTCTCATCTTTGCACCGTTACACTTCCTCTGCCGTGGAAGTCATCTGTTCGTGTGGTGTCCTGGTTCGAGTGGTGAAGCATCCTGAAAACACCTGTCTTCCTGGAGAGCATCTTTGTGCTTGCGTTTGCAAGGACACCAGAACGAAAGGGAAACAGTTCCCCCTGGTGCCAGGCCTGTCCACCTTGTTGCCCTGAGAGAAGGGGAGAGGAGAGCCAGTTGCATGAGTGCAACTTAAAGCTCCACTGACATGTTCTTTTCACTTTTCAAAAAATGGCACAACATATATAAATATTAAGATAGACCTCTGACCGTTTTTGCTAAAATAATGTTAAATGAATGACAATTTCTCTCAAAATAGTTTAAAATTAGCGCCGTTTTTTTAGACCGTAAATCCGGATCTTCCGGTCACGTGAGCATTCCTGTTTCTGACGTCACGTCCGTAAATTTCGCCAGCGCACCTAAAAACACTCTATTTTCATCTAAAAACTACTTTTGAGTGCATAAAAATGATCGGAAACGTGTGTTTATATGCTTAACTTGCTAACTGTAGTGAAAAAACACATGAAAACTCAGTATTTTTTTCGTTTTTTCCAAAAATTCGCAACCCGGAAGTCCGTTCGTAAATTTCGCCAGCGCACCTAAAAACACTCTATTTTCATCTAAAAACTACTTTTGAGTGCATAAAAATGATCGGAAACGTGTGTTTATATGCTTAACTTGCTAACTGTAGTGAAAAAACACATGAAAACTCAGTATTTTTGTCGTTTGAGCAGAGTTCAGTATCGGACGTGACGTCAGAAACGGGAATGCTGACACGTGACCGGAAGATCCGGATTTACGGTCTAAAAAAACGGCGCTAATTTTAAACTATTTTGAGAGAAATTTTCATTCATTTAACATTATTTTAGCAAAAACGGTCAGAGGTCTATCTTAATATTTATATATGTTGTGCCATTTTTTGAAAAGTCAAAAGATCATGTCAGGGGAGCTTTAACAAGGCAGGCCACATCAAGAGGAGCATAAAAGAGGGGGTCGACCATTCACTTTTGGGTTAGGGGCAGTGTTTGCACGCCAGGGGAACGGGGTATTGAACACAACCCACCTGGCATTAAGCATCAGCAAATCTGCAGCCCAAGGAAAAGGGTGGTGGCCTCTGAAGAATGCAGCTTTCAGCAAAATTCTGAGGAGAACAGAAAGCAGAGGGTTAAATCGATTCAGAAAGGCTGACACAGTGTTTTAATCTTTACAGGTGTTTCTATTTTGCATTATTGAATCATCAATATTTCAAACTTTAAATTTTAAATCACACATTTTAAAGGTCACACACTTAGGATTAGAGATTAGATTTCACCTTTAATATTAAATTAGTGACTAGAGTTGGTTTAAGTTGTCAACAATCTGCTGCTACACTTTAACTTTTATCAATTAGACTTACTTATATCTAAAATTAGAAATCAACAGAACAACACATACTTTCCAGGTCTAACTTTCAAGGGTTTGGAGTCAAATTTTTCAGTTTCAGCGCTTCAATCATAAAATATTAGGGGTTTTTGACCACTTTCTTATTTCTGGTTCGAACTTCGATGGGAGAGTGATTTAATCATTTTGAGGATGTGTTTTTTACAGGTGCGGTTCCAGTGATTTCCTATGTAAATAAAAAAGAAAGCGAAAAAAGAAGATTTTGTAAACTGTGCATGCGTTTGGTGGTTGGGTTTCAACACTGTGTTTCATGTGTATTTACCTTTTCTGGTTCTGCAGATTTAACTGAGAAGGGGGTAATTTGTGTTTCTGTTGTGTTTCATCACATTTCAGGGTTCAAAGTTTGACACTGTAAAGGATTTCAAACTAGATCAAGCATGGCTGAGGGGCAGAAGAGGCTAATGGTGGCTGCAGGTGTGGGGTCATTGATTATCGTTTCCATCATTCTGTTGTTGGAGTATTTCTGTATGATACCAGGTCATCCAAGCTGTCATCCCGTACCTCATCAGAGGGGCAAGAGAGATGTCCTCAGGCAGGGGGCATGGACGCAGGTACAGGAGGAGGGTCATCTATCGATGAATTTTTCTGAAGTCTTTCAGAGGAACTCTTGGTACAGGTATGCGCAGTTCTTGGCCAGAAGCCGCCACAGGTCTGAGTCTTACATCTGCACCCCACTTCCTGTTGAGGAATCACAGCTGCCATTGACGATTAAACCTCTTGACCGGATGTTGTCATTTTGTGTTCTGCAGATGAGCTCCAGAGGATTTTACATGGAGCACCTGCAATGTCAGCCTAAGTGGTGCAAATTGAGTACATTATCACACCCGATGGTGTTAGCTCAATTTGTAGAATGGCCATCCAGTGGACAGTTTCCTGTTTGTGTGCACCACGTCCATCATCAGGACTCACATCAGGTGGTAGTGGGGTCACTCCCTGAGGAGAGGTGCCGAGCGGTATACCATCCGGGCAGGGAGTTCAGGAGTGTGCCTAGCAGCAATGGTACGTATCCGGTTGAGGCCTTGGCCTGGCTGTGTGGACATCAAGTATTACTGACCTTGCCAGTGAACTGGACTGGGTGCTGTGCACCAGTTGCGGTTACAGAGGGGTCGTACCTGGTGTCTTTGAGTAACGGTTCTCACTATGTGGGACGGTCAAAGACTGCTGACGTCAGTCAGCTCGAGTCTTCTTGGGGTTCAGAGGTCCCAGTGGAATGGAAGCGTAGCTTCTTCCCGGGATCGAAGGTCGGGGACCACCTGTTGCACATGGAATCTTTAGATTACCAATTTGGGATGTTCATTTATGAGTCGGTGCAGGCGTTAGGGACCACCTCTGCAGAGCGGTGGGCCATGTATGTTGTGTCTTTACATCATAGATTGCTGCTGGATTTGTTTAAGGCATCTGTTAATGGAGTGTGTGAGATGATTGATAATAACACCTGCTGTACCTTTATACCTGATGCGTCTGTTGCAGATCCGCAGGTCAGGGTGACAGCGGCCCTGCGCCATCTGAGAGAGCTTCAGGAGCATCAGACGGAGGAGGCGCACACAGGGCTGTGGCATGCACTGTCTTGGTTCACGAGAGGGTCATGGCCTCAGGTGTTGGTCAAGCTCTTGGCCTTGCCACTAGCGATTCTGGTTCTGTTCTGCCTATTTATGGGGTGTGTGACGCCTTGTGCACGGGCGAAGATCTCGAAGATGATTGCTTCCAGGGAGAGGGAGGATTATGGGACGGCGTTTCCCCTGGTGCAGGCGGGGTGCAGGCCATCGCCTGCCGCACAAACTCACCTGTATTTGGCGGAGAACAGATACCTGTAGTGGCGGGGGATGTTTGGTGATGGAATGGAGAGGTGTTGCTTTTGGGATAATCACATTAGCTCTATGATGTCTTGTTGTTTTCCGGTGTGTTTCATGTTTCATTTTTGTTTTGAGGTGGGATGATGGCGTCGCAGTGATGATTATATTATGATTTCGTAGATTAGGCTGGTATAGATGGGTTTTATTCTTAGATAGATTAGTTGATTAATAATGGGGTCAGTTTGGGATGTGATTGGTGTGTTTGGATGTTGATCTAGAGAGTTGATTTTGGAGTCACGGACGCAGTTCTATGCCGGATGAGAGGGTTCACATGTATTTGGCCGAGTCCAGATACCTGTGGAGTTGATGAGGGGTCAGGCAGAGCTCTCCAAGGATGGGGTTAAAGGGCTGATTACATTTACCCTCTTGTGTCTTGATGGAGTGGTTTGTGGATTGTGAGTATTGTTTTGGTGTTGGGGTTATTGATTAACTTTGGAGTCAGATGGAGGTTGCATTAGATTTGGTTGATTTTTTGTTTTTGGGTGATTCATTTGGTGTGGTGTGTTTTTCGTGTGGTTTGGGTTGGATTTAGTTGAATTTGGTAGTTTATTTACATTGCATTGATTTTAGTTTGTTGATTTGTTTGTTTTGGTGTGGTGTTGGGATTGGGGTCCTCATCCCTTCACTATCCTAACACAGTTTTTAAAGATGAAGGAATAAGTTGAATTGTCTCCCTTTCACATAAAGGGAGCAAGCTCCCTATGGAGCCTGCAGGGAGGAGGGAGACAATTCAACTGACTCCTTCATCTTTAAAAACTGTGTTAGGATAGGCTAAGTGCTTGGTGACTGTACAGTACTGTACATTTATCTATTTATAAATAAAAAACAATAAAAAATAAAAATACTGTATATACTGTATATTTTTAATAAATAGATAAATGTACAGTACTGTACAGTCACCAAGCACTTAGCCTATCCTAACACAGTTTTTAAAGATGAAGGAGTCAGTTGAATTGTCTCCCTCCTCCCTGCAGGCTCCATAGGGAGCTTGCTCCCTTTATGTGAAAGGGAGACAATTCAACTTATTCCTTCATCTTTAAAAACTGTGTTAGGATAGGCTAAGTGCTTGGTGACTGTCCAGTACTGTACATGTATTCATTTATAAAAATAAAAAAAAAAAAAAAAAAAAAATATTTTTTTTTTTTTTTTTTACTATGTGATCCTACTTACGAATTTTTGACTTACGAGCGCCCCCTAGTGACGGAACTCGCTCGTAAGTCGGGGACTACCTGTACACATTTTATTTTGCCATCAGAGAATGAAACAGAAGACACGTAGTCTGCTACCTCAGACTTTGGATGCTCCTCCAGTGTCCCTGGAACGTCTGGCACCACGGGCACATCCAGCACACCCCACCTGCCAGCAGCTAATGTCCGTCCTACTGGCCGTGTTCTGACGACCGCTGTCCTGCAGACAGAGCAGGAAATAGTTTCCGGCATTAATGGCATCAATGACCGCCTGGACCAACTGATCGGAGTCCTCACAGACATTAACAGAACATTAAATGCACTGATTAAGTGATAATGTGTACTTGCCTGTTTTATATATTTGCTATCACATTTTGCCGGGCCCTAATAGCTACCTGGGTGGGATGTACATTGAGGGGTGCAGGTTCTGGTTCCTCTGGTGGGGGCAAGCGTATGTCAGGCTGTGGTATGTCAAGTCCGTGTGCCAAATTGTGGAGGACGCCACATGCCATCACAATGCGGCACACTTTTACAGGACTATAGAGCAGCAGACCTCCAGTCCTGTCCAGACAGCGCCACCGTCCCTTTAGCAGGCCAATTGTCCTCTCGATGACTGACCGGCTGCGGGAATGGACGTCATTAAACCTCCGCTCTTGCTCAGTGTGGGGGTTGGCGAGAGGAGTCATGAGCCATGTTTTTAGTGGGTAACCACGGTCCCCTGTGAAATAATAATAATAAATTACAAATGGGCAGAGTCAGATGCTTATCAGTTTGTAATGCAACGCTTTTGGGTTACTTTGTGTTAATGAACGCAGCAGTGCGCTGCAAGGCGGACGCATTCCACACTTTACGCACGTGTTTATTTGCAGAACCGCTATACACACAGAAACAAACAAGGGCTTGGTAGACTGCTCTGAAACTGCATTTTAACCAGCCATTAACAGAAAGTTGATCACTTGAAGCACTGACTAGTAATGGAACTTCAAAGACAGGGCGACATGTGGGGGCACACAGGTTCCATGCGCATAAGAGATTATAAGGATGAAAAAATAATAATTTACTCACTAAGAAGCCAACCATCTCGCACCATGCCAGTTTGGAGTCTGTTCCCAACCATGCTGTTCATTAGAATAAATGAAACGTGCGTACGCCAGCCCTGGAGTTGGCGTGGGGCTGCGCACATTTCCACGTTCAGTTCTGTTTTGATACATACGGAGTTTTGCATGGAAAATGGCGTATTCAAGGTTTTTGTGCGTACGCACCGTTGATACATGAGGCCCTAGGTGATTTACCTCCCCAGCCTTCGTGGCATGCCGAGATGGCTGATAAGAAGTCCTTTATGGTTGAAAAGGAGCGTTCTTTCTCCAGCAGGTCCTGCAGAAAGGTGAGGAGCTGCTCCAAGTCACAGGAATATGGAGCAATATTCCTCTCTAGACACCAGTTCTCAAAAACATGCCACTTACGTGCATAGTGTCTGTGTAGACTATGCTCTCGCTCCCTGTATTGTGTTTACCACATTACTGGGTAGTCCGGAAGCCATTAACCCGTCCCTTTCAGCGGCCAGACCCAGAGCTGCCATAGCTCTGGGCGTGGATGCAGGATCTGCCCGTGGGCTTGGGTCAGCAGGTCCCTATGGGGGGGCAGTTGCCAAGGTGTTCTTGCCAGGAGTGAGATCACTTCTACAAACCATGCTTTCATTGGCCACCTGGGGGCTACCAATATTGGAGAGAGAGTTCCCCTGTGTACGCGCTCCAGCGTCGCCTGAATCAAATGGACGGGAGGAAACGTGTAATACCACCTCCCTGCTGGCCAGCTGTACGTCAGGGCATCCATCCCCAATGGTGGGTTCACGTCCCGTATGGAGTGGTACAGAGCGCAGTGTGTTGTTGCTACAGGCAAACAGATCTGCGTCTGCTCTCCCGTATCATGCCCAGATCTGGTCCACGATGCGTGGGTTTAGGCACCATTCTGAGGGGAGGGGGGCCCCCCTTGACAGGGCGTCTGCCCCGTGGTTTAGCTCCCCTGGCACGTGAGTTGCCCTCAGTGACAAGATCCGAGAGCTACTCCATGTGAGCAACTTCTGCATCAGCATCAGGAGGGGTTGGGACTATGTCCCTCCCTCTCTGTTGATGTAGGCCACAGTGCACCTGTTGTCTGATTTTATCAGGATGTGCTGGTGTTTGACCATGCCTTTCCTGTAAAAATGTTTCTGTGACAAAAACACTGCTGAGAACTCCAGGAAATTTATGTGTAACCGGGCCTCCTGCTGGGGCCAGACCCACGGGCGTACTGGTCCTTGCAGAGCTCCCCCCCGTTTTTGACGCATCTGTCGTCACCAGGACTCGGGACAATACCCTGCCCAGTGTGACTCCTTTGCTGAACACTGTGGGGTTTTTCCATGGCTTCAGGGCCTTTACACATTCTGAGCTGAGTTTCATACCCCTCGTTTGATGAGGGGGGGGGGTGATCTCCAGCTGCTTGTTGACCCAAATCTGCAGAGGCCGCATATGTAATAGGGCCAGAGGAACACAAACGATTCCTGCTACCAGAAGGCCCAACAAACGTTGGAATAGTTTAAGAGACACTGTCTCGTCCAGCCGAAAACGTGCTAAGCAAAGTTAAAGGGTTGCCACCCGTGCCTCTGAGAGCCTTGCCCTGTACAGAATGGAGTTCAATTCTACTCCCAGAAAAACAGAAATCTGAGATAGAGACAAACTGCTCTTCTCCAGGTTTATGACAACACCCAGTGATTTCAGGTGAGACATTACCATGTCTGTGTGTGCTTTTGCCTGGACATTGCTGTGCCCTAGGACCAACAAGTCGTCAAGATAATTCAACACTCTGACGCCCTGGCTCCTCATGGGTGCCAGGGTTACCTCCAAGCATTTCATGAATGTTCTGGGCGCGGTTTTTAGGCCAAAAGGCATGGCCTGGAACCAGTGTTGTTTTCGTTGACGTAACGCTGACGTAAATTTTTCGTTAACGCCCCCTTTTTTCATGACAATAACGAAACGGTAACTAAATAATCATTGCTCTTTAATGATTAAAACGTGACGAAATGTGTGTGAGTTTTCGTTAGACGAGACGAGACTGAACGAAAATGTTTCGTTCAATCAATAATTTATATTTCTGCCCAAGTGCCCATAATTATATTCTGTGTCGGAAAGTCAGCTGTTTGGTCACGCCCACCACCGCGGTGTTGATGCAGCATGGCCACGCGCTGCGCGCCGCTCACCTGTGATTTCCTTTTCAAACTGGACCATGGAAGATCCTGCAGCAGCATGTTGCACGAAGGGGCTCGGTCGGTCGGTGGCCGGCCGCCAGCCCAGAAAAGATTTATGGACTTATTTTGTATTCAGCCCAACTGTGAGAAGAGAAGAACCGAATGTATGTATTTTTTTTTATAAATCCTGTCCTTGTTTGAAGCTGTTTGGGTCATAGAATTGTCGCTGCTGTGTGTGTGGGTCAGTCAGGTTCTGGTTCTGTTTGGACTCACTGCTGACTTGTCACAGAATAGCGCATTCACGTTTGACCTCCGCGTCAACTTTTTGCCTAATAAGCTCATTTATAACAACTGCGAGGAAGTGCTGTTGTGTAGTTATTGCATTTGAAGCGGGTAAACAAGCATATGCTGTCAGAAACTTTTTCTGCTCAGTGGTTTGGTGTGTCCAGGATCTGCTGTGGACCGAACGGTTCCGAGAGAGTCCGTCATTGTTTTCGACAGTTGAATCGCTGTGTTGCTGAGCGTTGATCTTAGTGTAACTGTAGAAAGTGATTTGCTATATTTCAGAATTTTACTGCTCTGTTTATAAGCGTTTTTATGTGTTGAAAAGTCCGGAAACTTTTGCTAACTGATAGCTACTTTCTGTTCAAAATGGCCGTGGCGTTTGTTTATGTATTGTGATTGGTTGTCGGGGCTGTAGAGACACACTGTGATAGGTCAGAGGGAAAGAACTACAACTCCCATGACGACTACAAGTTCTGTGATTGGTTGTCGGGGCTGTGTAGAGACACTGTGATAGGTCAGAGGGAAAGAACTACAACTCCCATGACTACTTGAGTTAAGAACTCAGCCGTGACTCACAAGCACACTCACCGGAGAAAAAGCCGTTCTTTTTCTTCAGAGAGTAAATAAATGAAGTTATTTCAGCGTTTGTCACATGCAGGTACAAAACTCATCCAAAAAGTGGATTTTTATCGTGTTGTTCAGTAACCATCGTGATTAAAATAAAAACTACCTCTCCCTTCGAGATGATGACTGGTCGACAAAACAGCTGACTTGATTTATAATAACTGCATAAAGTATTGTCAGATAAATTCTATAATCTTCAGTGACAAACTCAGTGCTCCATTTATTATTATTTTGATTTGGATTATGAATTGTGCAATAGAATAACGAGCAAAAAATAAAAAAATAGACTTTCTGAACTATAATTATACAATTCCCTTCTTTTTCATTTATTCATTTTTTTTTACCCAGTGTCATTTTCTTTTTGGCCTTGACAACCCAAATATTGTGGACTTGAACTTTTTTTATCGGCTGTCATGCCTGCAAAAGTGAAAATAATATTGTGACAAATGAGGCCTGATCCACCCACAGATGTAATCCTCTTTGACGTGACCCAATCTCATTTAAATGGGGGGCTCTCTTTTTTCACTAAGTGCAGATATTTCTGTCGTTCTGTGGAGGACGTGTGAAGCGATGCAGGCAGCAGTGTGTTATGTTTTAATTGGTTATCTATAGTGTTTATTTATAACATTTCAAAAACACTTAACAATTTCAGACCTAACGTTTTGCACAGAAATTAGATGGAAGTCAAATTTCCTCTAATCTTTGAACAATGTATGTATAGAAAGATGGTTCAAACAGCCATTTACCAACACAGGTTGGTCGTTATATTTATTATCTGCGACGTTTTTATGTCTATATTCTGTTTTTTACCTTCATTTTGTATGTTGCCTATGTGTTGCCTGTTTGTTCAACATACTTTAGAGGAACTAAACCCAAAATTAACTTTTTTTAGCTGACTAATATGTTTTTTTTTTTTTTTTTAAGACTAAAACTAGACTTAAATTTTTTAAGTTTTTGTCGATTTAAACTGAACTAAAACCATTAAATATAGAAATGACTAAAACAGACTAAAACTAAGAAGTATTTTAGTCTAAAAGACTATGACTAAAACTGATATCAAAATGGCTGTCAAAAACAACACTGCCTGGAACTCGTATGTGTTGTTCTCGAAGGCAAAACGTAGGAATTTCCTGTGTGTGCGCCAGATGCTGATGTGGAAAAAAGCATCCTTTAAGTCCACGTTGCAAAAGTAATCTCTCGGGCGTACCGAGTAGAGTACTTGTTTTAAGGTCAACATGGTGAACTTGAACGTGCGTATCCTTTTGTTTAGACCTCTCGGATCTAAAATCGGCCTAAGACCGCCCCCTCTCTTTGGAATGACGAAGTACTTGCTGAAGTAACCTATGTTTACATCTTGAGCAGGAACTGTCCTGATTGCATTTTTCTGTATCATGGAGCAGATTTCCTCCTTCAGAACGTGAGCGTGAGATGGGGTTATGGCTGACTTCACCACTCCTAGGAAGGATAGTTTCGTTTGAAAAATTGTAACTTGTACTCGTGAGTTACGATTGACATAACCCAGGGACCTGGGTTGCATGCCTTCCATGTTGCAGCACGTACGGTCAGCCTGGAGGGTATGTTTACCTTGTGTGTGAGGGAGGAGGGCGGCAGGAGAGCGCCCCTCCTACCCGCTCTTCAGCAGGCCTGTCTGTCCCACTGCCAGGGTCAGAGAGTCTGTCTGGGACAGACAGACCTCTGACCTCCTGCAAGGGCTCATTGTGTCTCCTGAGAGACTGTGTCTTATCAGAGCAGGGGAAGTCGGGTGTATGAACCGGTCCTTTTGTCTCTTTTTTGACACATTTTGCATAAAAAGGTGTTGTGTTTTCCCCTCTAAAGCTAAGACGGGACACAGAACATTTTGTGTTTTCTGAGACTTTATTTTCGTGCTCAAACAACAATTTTTCTTAGATACACAAACATTTGAGTGATTTTGTGTGTTTACATGTTCTAGACCAGTTAATCGTGGCTTCTTTAGCATAACAGCTGGTATTAAAAGTTCGGCTTTCCTCTTTTCCCTTTGGGTGGAAACGCCTGAATGGTGGTGAAGCAGTCCTGGCTCAGGCTGACTTCTGCTTCCTGTCACGGTTCGTTGAGGAGGACCGTGGTGGTCCTGCCTGACGTGGTACGAACCTCTTCTTCGACTAGGCCTGGCCCGCTTGAGGAGGCTCTGAGGCGGGTTTAGGCCGCTGCTCCCTCTCGAGGATTGGCCCTTTCTGAGCTGGTTGACACATGGCGGAGTTGTGTCGCTGCTGTTGGCCCTTGTGCCCGCTCGATTCTCTGTGTTGCACAAAGTGTTTTCTGGGCATCCCCTCGCGTAGTGCTTCTTCTTGTTTCCTCCGCTGATCCAGTCTGCTTTGGATCCGTTCCAACGTCCCACCGAACAGGCCCGTGGGCTGATAGGATGGTGGAGGAACGGGGCGCGCTAGCCCTCTGGAAGGTCTGTCAGGGTCAACCACAAATTACGCTGAGCGATCACTGTCTCAGCCATAGCTTTTCCTTGAGCGATGGTTGCAGTTCCCATGAGGTGGAGGACAAAGTCTGTCGCCTTTCGGGCCTCATCCAGAACCTCGGCCGCCTTTCTCTTGTTGGAGGTCTGCTGGAGCTCCAGAAGTTTTTCGGCCAGGTAGGCCTGCATCATTGCAGAGGTGTTCATGGCATGCACAGCAAGGCCCTGTGCTCTGTAGCTCTTCTCGAGCTGTAAGCTTGACACACGGTAGGCCTTGCTGGGCAGAGTGGGTTTTGAGCTCGACGTCCTGGGGGCCAAATGAGCCGCCAAAGTCTCCTCCATCTGAGGAATGTGGACCATGCCCGCCGTCTCCATTCCATCCACGTCCAGGAACTAGGAGAGAGGCAGTGTCAGGGGGGCCCTGGGTTCAGCCCAGGTGCGCGTCAGCTCTGTCTGGAAGTCGGGAAAGATGGGCATCCTGTGCCTCGTGGCCGACTGCTGCTTGGCGTAGAAGAAGTTCCCCGCCAACCTCGTTACTTGTTGTCGAGGGGGGGTTCTGGCCAAGTTACCTTCAAAGTGTCCGTGGCTCTGCGGCACAGCTCGAACAGAGCGGGGTGGACACGTCTGTCTCTGGTTGACCTGCCACTGGGCTCTGGGAGAAGTCCTCGTCCTCTCTGTCCTCCTCATTGTCCGCCTCGTCGTCCGAAATCTCGCCCGAGGCTGTTAGTGAGAGCTCGTCGGCTTGCAACAAGCCCCTCGTGTCGAACTCTACTGTGGAGTCCCCCATGGGGGCAACAACGTCCATTGTCTCGCCCCAGGTTCCAGCGCCGCTGTCCTCCATCTCGTCTGCCTCCAACTCTGCTGTGGGAGTGAGGGCCTCTGTGAGGAGCGGTTCTCGCGCTACGGTGGAACTGCCCCATGGCCTTGGCCACGAAGTCCACGCGTCTTCGTCTCGACGCCTCACGCAGTTGGTTGCAGTGAGGGCAAGATTCGGGGGAGACCAAAGCTGTCTTTGCGTGGACCATTCCTAGACAGAACGGACAGGCCTCGTGGGTGCATACCTGTCAAGTTTTGGATTTAAAAATAAGGGAAATTTTCCGGGTACTCCGAGCCATCCCACTACCCAACCAAAGTCCAGGACCCCTTACATTTTAAGACAGGTTTACAAGAAATCTAAAATAACTACCTATCAGCCACTTACAAACCAGTTATGTTTGTGTGTCTATCTAACATTCAAACCTATTTTGTGAAAAGGATTAGTTGCTATAATTTAAAGGGAATGGAAATGTTTGTTAAACCTAAGTTTAGAACCAGTTTAAAGGGTAGGTCTACTACAATAAGAGGAATTGATCTTTGGAATGGACTAGAGGACAATGTAAAAATGTGAAGTCCATACTAATATTTAAGAAAATGATTAAAACTATTTTATTGAAGAGTTACATTTAAGTTGATTCTAATATAACAAATTATATTAGATATTTTGATGTGACTGTATATCTCTGATGAGACTATTATTTTGTATTACAAATAAGTATATTTATGTTTGAATTGATTGTTTGATAAGGAGCAGATATGATAAGAAATGTTTCTTCCTCTGCTTCCTTTCATTTTATGTTGTTTAATTTTTCTTTTTAAAATTTTGTCATTGTTTTTAATATGAAATGAATAAAATTATACAATACAATACAATGTGATCACAATCTGATAGGCCTACCTTTGTGCTTGACGGATTTTTCATGCAGTCGGACACTGCGGTAAAGTTAGTTTTACGTTGGATATTCGAGCTCCGTGGCTTCAGGGGTGTGTTGCTCTCGTCAGTCCGCTTCATGGAGTCTGATTTCGGCAGTCTGACGGACACCGTTCCTTCCCCCACGAGACACTAAAATCGCAGTTACAAATCTTACAAAACGCGTAATTGTGCCCCCCACCCTACTCTTCTTTTAGAAAAAGTAAATTCGCTCTCCCATTTTTCAAGATATTCACACGAAGTCTTAACTTTTTGGGCAGGGACGCCTTTTCTCTCGTTACATTCCAAGTATCCATCTCTGATGTGTTTTTCCGGGTTTGCTGCTCCGCCTCCCGCTGCCAGCACAAACATCGCGAGAACTTCCACCGAGGCTACTGCAGGTGGCAGTTCTCGCGAGGCTAGTGACATAATTCAGAGGCATTGGAATGCTTTTTTTTTAAGAATATTATAATACGGGAAATTTCCAGGAAAATAATAATTTGGGATGACGACGGGAAAGAGGGGTAAAATACGGTAGTTTCCCGGCCAAAACGGGAGACTTGACAGGTATGCGTGGGTGTCCGTTGCTGAGATGAAATAGCTACATTCGTTGGGGTAGGGTCGGGAGCCTGGGCTCGCTGGCCTGCTCGTCTTATTGGAGTTCTTCAACTTCCTCTTGCTCTTCTCCGGAGCCATGGTCGAGAAGAGACGTCGAGTTGAAACCAGTTAGTCACCGCTAAACTTGGTTTGAAGAAATCCTTTTGTTGCGTTGTTCATGGTAGCTAACCTGTTAGCTCCGTTAGCTTAGCAGGTAGCGTGTGGCGCAGATAGCGTTTCGCTAAACTAGGCGATGAAACAGCAGAAAAATGTAGAATCCCCTCGCTTAGCTGTTCGTGCTGGTTAACCTGCTAGCTCCATTAGCTTAGCATAGGGGTCACCAACCTTTTTGAAACTAAGAGCTACTTTGTGGGTACGGAGTCATACAAAGTGCACCAGTTTGATAAACTCTTCGGAAATAACAAAGCGTACATTGAAAAAAATGTATAATAAACATATTTTTAAGATAGACATTTTAAAATATATATAAATACAAAAAAAGAATAACAACTGAATAAAGCAAGATGGCGTCTGGTGCGTTGGGTGCGGCTGTTCGTTCTGGAGGAGCTGGTCATCCAAAAACACAAAATCTGAAATCTGTGTGTACAAAACGACAGATGGTAAAGTAATAGTTGAGGATGAGCTTCTGAACTTTATTGTTGTTAAAATGAGAACTCTGGCCACCGATGAAATTGTTCTGCTGGTGTCAAACAATTTCTCTTCTGAATGGATCGAGGAGTCCAAGCGGATATTGTTTGAAAAGTGTCCAACTTCAACACGTTATGTGAAGCACAAGGGGCCTCAGAAGGACGCCAATAATGTCAAAGATTGCTTAAAAGTGCTTAATGAGTGCGGCAATAATATTCCCAGATTTGTGTTACACAATTTGGATGAACTGCCTCCTGTTGGATTCGAACATTTGGACGCATCTGCGCTCCTCAGCAGAGTTCAACAGCTGAGCTGGGACATAACCAACCTGAGAGCAACTCTGAATAATCAGAGATGGGAAAATGAGGACCTGAGGACATCTACAGCGGCCATGGAGCTCCGAGTAACAGCTTTGGAGAAACTACAAACGCGCGCACCTCCTGGCCAAGGAGACGCTGCTGGACGGGCCAACGCCCCTGCGCGGGGGATTCCTAGGGAGACATGGGAAGTGACGTCACCTGCTCCTGAAATTCCGGGAAGCTCCGAATGTTGCATTCCTGGGCCGAGTGATGTTCTGACCGCCACACTTCAGTCCCCATCGTGGAGCACTGTGTTAAAGAGAGGTGCACGCAAGTGGGACAACACAGCGACACAACCTGCTCTGCAGGTCCGCCCGAAAAAGGAGCTGCGGAGAAAATTGGGCATAACTGGCACCGGAGCTGACGGAAACATCCCAGTGATTAAAACCAGATTGGTGAGTGTTTTTGCTACGAGGTTTTCTCCAGAGGTAGATGAGGATACCCTGCGCGCCTATCTCTCTGATAAACTGGGAAGATCTGTGACATGCAGGAAAATAGAGTTGACAAATAGCAGATTTGGGTCATTTCACGTGAGGGCAGAATGTGAAGAAGTCTCTGAACTGTACGACGCACAGCTTTGGCCAGCAGGAACTTATGTCCGCCGATACTATGAGGCTCGCAAATTAAAGGCGAGTGTGGAGAAGTCTGAAGGCAGCTCTGCACCTGGCGCTACACCTGCTGTGCGTCCACCTCTCGAGGCTTCCAGCGAGGCAAGCGCTCGTGGTGATAATTAGTCAACATGACTCTTAATATCAGTTCATACAATGTCAGGGGTCTGCGCGTCGGGCAGGATGAAGCAGATAAATCTCGGCGTCATGTTGTCAACAAACTCTTATGCTGAATCCTCACCAAACGCATCTTGCGCAGCCGAAGCAGCCACTTTACATTGAAAGTCTATGTGGCCGCGCATCTTGGAGCTGCGAGGCGTGACGCGGCGCATCTACAGCATTTCAAGCAGCGCAGCAGCACCCGGCAGCCCCTTTTCACGCATGCGCGCATCCGCTCAGCCGAACAGCAGAGCAGCAGGAAGCCAGAATATTCTAGCTTCTGCTGCTCGCTGCGTCGCAGCAACCACTCGGGAGAGACTCTGCTATGTGATGACGCAACGACGACGGGGCGTTCTGTGGACGAAAACATTATCCGGTAGGAAAACCTGGCATTTTTAAAGTTGCTGCTGTCCACTCGAGCGTTCATCACCCCAAACATGAAAAAAAAAAACGTTTTAATCTCAACAAAGACTTGCAGCTGCAGTTCGACTCGTAGAAAACCCACTCAAGTGTTAACGAGGCTGACGTGAAGCTGATTTTATCTGCTCGGTGTACAGAAAAACAACACTATCTGACCGGGAAGGGAGCCACACGCTGCTCCCACTGCGCGTCTGCAGTGGAAACAGACATCTGTTGACAAGCAGCAAACACAGAGCATTGGGAGCATTTTGATGCGTTCAGTGAGGACCAGGCATTAGAAACCTGTGATATACTGTGTGTGCAGGAGACATTCTTATCTAAGCAGGACTTGGAAAGGTTGAACTCTATTCATAAAGACTTCTATGGAGCAGGGGAATCCACCACTGACTGTTGTGATAGGATACTCTGTGGCAGAATCCCTGGTGGTGTTGCAATGTTTTGGCATAAGAAGTTTGACCAACAAATCAAAGTGATCAGGCTGAATGTTGACTGGGCGATAGGACTTGAGTTCTGTGATGGGGATAAAACAATCACCATACTGAACGTGTATACTCCTTATGAGTGCTCAGAGAATGAGTTTGAATATTTAAATAGACTGGCCTATATCATGGCTTTCTTACAGGAACATGCAGTAAGCAGTCTTTTTATTGTTGGTGATCTGAATGCTGACCTCTCTGATCAAAGGTCTACGTTTGCAAACCATTTAAAACATTTCTGCTCGGATAATGGTCTCTCACTCTCTAGTGAATTACTTTTGCCAAGGGACAGCTACACTTACATCAGTGAGGCATGGTATACCACCTCCTGGTTAGACCATTGCATTTGTACAAGTGATGCTCATAACACCATTGATTCAATGAGAATTAATTATGAGCTATCCACATATGATCATGTGCCCCTGTCCCTCTCTATAAATCTGGACAATGTGCCTTCTCTTACTTCTGTAAGTTGTGATATGCCTGAAGTACAAATTAATTGGTCCACATTAAAGGAAGGGGACATCAATAGATACCTCACCCAGAGTGAGACCAGGTTGAGTAACATTGAGCTGCCTAAATCTGCTGTAACGTGCACTGATATCAACTGCCAGAATCTGCAGCACAGAGTTGAATTGTGCTCACTGTATGAACAGATTGTGGATTCTCTGCTTATCTCAGGTCGACATCTGTGTAAAATCAAGAACTACAAAGCTAAATTAGGCTGGAATGAGTATGTTGAGAAGTCTCACACTGAGGCTAGAAGGGCTTACAAAGCCTGGGTTGAATCAGGTAAAGCTAAATGTGGTCCTCTATTTGCTAATATGAAGGAGGCAAATGCAAAATTTAAATATGCCTTACGGTTCATTAAAAGACATGAGAATTCTCTCAGGGCTGAATCACTGGCTAGAAAACTACAAAGTAAATGTCCTACAGATTTCTGGACAGAAATAAAAAAGATGAGTACCTGTAATAATAAAAGGTCTTTACCAACACATATTGATGGTGTGAGCGGAGCAGCAGAGATCACTGATCTATGAAGGAAACATTATGAATATATTTTTAATGCTTTTAAAAGTAATTAATTTGTGGTTGGACATATTGATGGAAATGAAAATGTGGTTGTGTCCCCAAGAGTAATCTCTGAGATTGTGATAAAGCTGGATAACAACAAGTCAAGTGGGTCAGACAGGGTATCTGCTGAGCATCTGAAATATGCAAGCAGGAAATTATGCCCCCTACTTGCAATGTGTTTTACAGGCTTTCTAACTCATGGAGTTCTACAGGCAGGAGGTGGAACACCTGGAGAGCTGGTGCAAAGAGAATAATCTTCACATGAATGTGAAGAAGACAAAGGAGATGATTGTGGACTTCAGAAGGAACAAACACACCCACACCCCACTGAACATAAGTGGATCTGCAGTGGAAGTGGTCTCCAGCTACAAGTACTTGGGTGTACACTTGAATGATAACCTCAGCTGGAGCAACAACACCACCAGCCTGATCAAGAAAGGTCATCAGAGACTCTACTTCCTCAGACGACTGAGACGAGCTGGTCTGAGCAGCCCAGTCCTCACCTCCTTCTACAGGTGCGCAGTGGAGAGCATCCTGTGCTCCAGCATCAATGTGTGGCATGGAGGTTGCACAGCTGCGGAAAGAAAAGCTCTGCAGAGAGTGGTGAAGGCTGCACAGAGGTCTGTCGGAGTCAGTCTCCCCTCTATCACAGACATTTACACCTCCAGATGCAGGAAAAGAGCCACCTGCATCATGAAAGACCCCACTCACCCTGCACACACACTTTTTGCCCCACTCCCCTCAGGAAGGAGGTTGAGGAGCATTAAGTGTAGAACCACTAGACTGAGGAACAGCTTCTACCCTGAGGCTGTTAGACTCATGAATAAATAAATAATAAGAGTAAACACTGCAAAATATCACATCATGCTGATGCTGATCTGTTTTCTTGTTGCTGTGTTCATATGTGACCATTTGCTCATATAGACTCATGTTCGTGCGGCTGTCTGTTTGTAATGATTTTGTTTTTCTATTACATTAGTGCTTAGTGTATTTCTAGTTGATGTTTTTCTTAGTTTTTTGGGACCCTGTGTACCTCATTTCATCACAGGTACCACATGCGGTGCAAATGACAATAAAGATTCTCTGACTCTGACTCTCTCTGACTCTACCTGACAAATTACTGTCTGTCATTTTAGTTCCGATTGTGAAAGATAGAGCTGGTAGAATTAACAGTAGGGATAATTACAGGCCTATAGCCCTGGCCAGCACCTTATCTAAGGTGCTGGAGAGGGCTATTTTGAACAAACTGGAAGGATTTCTGCTGACCTCTGACAATCAATTTGGGTTTAAACGTAAACATGGAACAGACTTGTGCATCTTCGCTTTAAAGAAATTTTAGATCTATACAACAGACACCACACCTCCATTTTTATGTGTTTTATTGATGCCTCAAAGGCTTTTGATTATATAAATCATGAAAAGCTGTTTTACAAGTTGTATAAGAGGGGTGTCCCCAAATGTTTGCTGAGGATTCTTGTTTTTTGGTATGCTAATCAACATATGTATGTTAAATGGGGAAACTCTGTATCGGACCCCTTCGGTGTCTCAAACGGTGTGAGACAGGGTAGCATCCTGTCTCCCTTTTTGTTCAATGTTTACATGGATGACCTGTCAAAGCTTTTAAATGACTGTGGAACAGGTTGTAGGGTGGGAAATAAGGTCATCAACCATCTTATGTATGCCGATGATTTAGTAATCTTCTGTCCCTATTCTGCTGGCTTACAAGAACTGCTGCAGGTGTGCTCTGACTATGGAAGTGACTTTGATATAAAATATAATGCGAAGAAAAGCAACATCATGATTGTGCGGAGCAGAGAAGACTCCAAGTTGATGTTCCCTGACTTCTTTCTGTCGGGCAACAGGCTGGATGTCAGTGATGAATATAAATATTTGGGGTGTAGGAGGCGGTGAAGAGACGACACAGGAGACGGGATGTAGGTCTTCACTTTTAATCAACTCCTACTAAACTGGCGGGAAACCACCCAACACCGCCTTATATACCAACCCTCTCACCATACAACATCCGGTCCTCTGGACCTTTCACAATAAAAGCATCCTGTAACACATTCGGTCCACTGGGTGTGAGTAGAGCCCCCTAGTGGTCCACCACACACGCCCCCCCAGAACACCCAGTAAGGTCCATCACTAGTCCCGCATTTTAGGTTTGATTAAACGACCAGAACGGCTGAACCTGGGCCCTGCAGAACCAGTCTGATGAAGCGGAGGGCTACGAGGAGGGCCTGCAGAAGATTCGGGCTCCAATGGACGTTGAGAGTCTCTGGCAGGGGGACAGCAGTCCGTTAACAATGTGGATGGAGGTCTGCCCCTGCGAGGAGCCTGGGCCGTAACAACCTGATCATCTGACATAACATGAGCTGGTTTAAGCCTATCGATACAGACAGTCTCAGTACGACCCCCTAAATCTAAAAGGAAATGTTTTGGACCTGGTTGAAGAACCCGAAACGGTCCATCATACAAAGGCTGTAGTGGTGTCCTGTGTGCATTGTGTTTGACAAAAACAAATTTAGAGGACTCCAGACTCTTAGGGACAAATGACTGCGGTAAACAATGATGTACCGGGCCAGGGACACGAAAAGGGGCCTCCTGAGGTGAAAAATGGAGCAACGGTGGAGCAAACTGTGGTGAGGGTACCTCAGGTAAAAACTCACCGGGGACGCGCACAGGTTGACCGAAAACCAGTTCAGCCGGGGAAGAGCTCAGGTCCTCTTTGGTTGCGGTACGTAAACCCAACAAAACCCAGGGAAGACGGTCAATCCAGTTGTCACCGGTCAATGCAGCACGCAGTGCAGCTTTCAATGACCTGTGAAACCGTTCACACAAACCATTAGCTTGGGGGTTGTAAGCGGTGGTCCTGTGAACGTTAGTCCCCAGACCCTTGGCCATGGTAGACCAAAGTTCAGAAACAAACTGCGGGCCCCTGTCCGATGTAATGTCTGAAGGGGGGCCAAAACGCGCCACCCAGGTAGACAAAAATGCCCGGGCCACCACTGCAGATGTTGTGGATGTCAGAGGAACCACCTCAGGCCACCTGGTGGTCCGGTCTATCATAGTCAGCAGATGAGTAAAACCTTGTGATGGAGGCAGAGGGCCCACCAGGTCTACGTGCACATGATCAAACCGCCGACCTGGGATGGAGAAGGGTTCCAAAGGTGCTTTGGTGTGCCTGTTAACCTTAGCGCGCTGGCATGGGACACACGCTGCTGCCCACTCCTTAACTGCTTTACGCAGACCGGGCCAAACAAACTTTGAACTGACCAGTTTCACCGAGGCTCTAACACCTGGATGAGAAAGGGAATGTAAGGAGTCAAAAACGCGGCGTCGCCATGAAACTGGAACCAGGGGGCGGGGCCTGCCAGTAGAAACATCACAGAGCAGGAGGGGACCTCCGTCATTCACCTGCCGTTCCTCCAACTCGAGGCCCGTGGGCCCGGACTGGAGCTCGAGTATTTCTGCGTCGCTACGTTGGTCCGCAGCCATAGCAGAAAAATCGATGCCAACGTATACGGGAGAGATCAGCACCCGGGAGAGACAGTCGGCCACCACGTTGGATTTTCCAGCCACATGCTGAATGTCTGTAGTAAATTCAGACACCGCTGCGAGGTGGCGTTGCTGGCGAGCAGACCAGGGGTCAGAAATTTTTGACATCGCAAACACCAAGGGTTTGTGGTCAACATATGCAGTGAACCGGCGGCCCTCCAGGAAAAACCTGAAATGGCGTGTGGCCAGGTAAAGCGCCAGCAACTCTCTGTCAAAAACACTGTATTTCAGCTCATTGTCCCGCAGCGTACGGCTGAAAAATGCAAGCGGCTGCCAAACCCCGGAAACCTGCTGTTCTAACACAGCCCCCACCGCAACATCAGATGCGTCGGTTGTTAAAGCTATTTGCGCCGCTGGGGATGGATGGGCCAAAAGGGCAGCAGTGGCCAGTGCAGCTTTAGCATCACCAAATGCCTGTAGGCGTTCTGGTGTCCAGTCCACGCTGTCGTTGGGCTTTTTCTTTTTCAGCGCTCCATAGAGCGGACGCAGCAGTTGTGCTGCCCTGGGGAGGAAACGGTTATAGAAGTTAACCATTCCCAAAAATTCTTGTAGCGCTTTAACAGACTGGGGCTGTGGGAAATCTGACACCGCCTGCACTTTGTTTGGTAACGGGACGGCACCACTTGCAGAAATGCGGTGGCCCAAAAAGTCAATGACTGGCAGCCCAAACTGGCATTTCGCTGTATTTACAATCAGGCCATGTGCTGCCAGGCGCTGAAAAACCTCACGGAGGTGGGACAAGTGCTGCTCAGCCGAGCTGCTAGCCACCAGGACGTCATCCAGGTACACAAATACGAAGGACAGACCCCTTAGGACTGAATCCATCAACCGCTGAAATGTTTGTGCTGCACCTTTAAGACCAAAAGGCATGCGCAAAAACTCAAACAGGCCGAAAGGCGTGATAACAGCGGTCTTAGGGACATCCTCCACATGCACAGGAACCTGGTGGTACCCCCGTACTAAATCTACTTTAGAAAAAATGGAGGTCCCAGCCAGGTGCACTGAAAAATCCTGGATGTGGGGGATGGGATAACGATCGTTCTCTGTGATGTTATTAAGGCGGCGGAAATCCCCACATGGACGCCATTTGCCATCTGCCTTGGGCACCATGTGGAGGGGGGAGGCCCACGGACTG
>JBBPBX010057963.1:7804-22255 GCA_038048925.1 Garcialebias charrua
GTACCCCCCACAGAAGCCCCCGAGGGACGCGGTCGAATGCCTTTTCCAAGTCCACAAAGCACATGTAAACTGGTTGGGCAAACTCCCACGCACCCTCCAGGACCCTGTTGAGGGTGTAGAGCTGGTCTAGTGTTCCACGACCAGGACGAAAACCACACTGCTCCTCCTGAATCCGAGGTTCGACTATCCGACGGACCCTCCTCTCCAGAACCCCTGAATAGACCTTACCAACTAAAACGATAAAAAAAATAAAAAAAGCAGCATACAAAAATAAAAATACATATACCAGTCTCACTGCAGGTGGGTTAAAATGCCATAAAAGAACAAGATCACGTGTTAAAAGCCAAGGTATAAAAGTGTGTTTTTAAAAGGGATTTAAAAACAGGAAGAGAGGAGGCCTGTCTGACACTCAGTGGCAAATTGTTCCACAACCTGGGAGCAGCGACAGAAAACGCTCTGTCACCTCTGAACTTCAGCCTAGTTTTGGGCACTGTCAGCAGCAACTGATCAGCTGATCTTAGAGATCGGGGAGGGCAGTAGGGCTGAAGCAGCTCAGACAGATATGGTGGGGCAAGGTTGTTCAGGCATTTAAAAACAAATAGCAAAAGTTTAAAATGAATTCTGTAGTGCACAGGGAGCCAGTGAAGGGACGCCAGGATGGGAGTGATATGCTCACGCCTACGGGTCTGGGTTAAGAGGCGAGCAGCAGAGTTCTGCACGAGCTGCAGACGGGCGAGAGAGGTCTGGCTGATGCCTACATACAGTGCATTACAGTAATCAAGACGAGATGTAATAAAAGCGTGGATTAATTTCTCCAAGTCAGGTCTTGATAAGATTGGTTTTACTTTTGCTATTTGGCGAAGCTGATAAAAACTTTTCTGAACAACACTGCTGATCTGTTTATCAAATTTAAAATCAGACTCAAACTTCACCCCCAGATTGGTGACAGAGTCCCTGAGATAACATGACAGTGAGCCAAGGTCTATGCTGGAAGAAGGACAGCAACTCGGTCTAAAAATCAAGATTTCAGTCTTGTTCTCGTTGAGACTAAGGAAGTTTAGAGAAAACCATGCCTTAACATCATTAAGGCAGGGTGTGAGTTGCTGGAGTGTATTGTTTTGTGCCAGGGGAAGGTAGATCTGGCAATCATCAGCATAGAAATAGAAAAGAAATGCCATGTTTCCTAAAAATTGAGCCAAGTGGGAGTAAATAAAGAGCAAACAAAAGAGGGCCAAGGATGGAGCCCTGGGGTACGCCATGTGGAAGAGGAGCAGTGGAAGATATAAAATTGTCCATTTTTACACAAAAACTCCTATTGGTTAAATAGGACCTAAACCAATTGAGGGCGGCACCCCTGATGCCCACACAGTGCTCAAGACGAGAGATTAAAACCCTGTGGTCAACAGTGTCAAATGCAGCAGACAAATCTAAAAGCAATAAAACGACACACTTGCCAGAGTCTGTTAAAAGAAAAATATCATTCGAAACCCTTAAGAGTGCACTCTCTGTACTGTGGCGGGCTTTAAACCCAGACTGAAATGGCTCAGTGATACCATTGTCCTCTAAAAATGGTACCAGCTGGTTGTAAACAACCTTCTCTAATAACTTAGAAATAAAAGGGAGATTAGAGATGGGCCTGAAGTTGGAGCAGAGAGAGGGGTCAAGGCCTGTTTTTTTAAGTAGAGGGCGTACAAATGCATGTTTAAAAACTTCAGGTACCGTACCAGAGGAAAGACTGGAGTTAATAATCTGGAGTACACTTGGTCCTATTGTATAAAATACCTCCTTAAACAAACGAGGTGGGATGGAGTCTGCGGGGGAACCTCTGTGTTTAAGACGAGTTCCTGAAACTGTTAGAAGTATGGAGAAGCTACATGAGCTCGAGGAGAAGCTACGTGAGGTTCGTGACTGCGACCTGCTCTGGAAGCCAGCCCCGAGCTTCCTTTCATCGCGCCCGTCGTGGAAGCGCCACAAGCGGCTTGACAGAAAGCGGAAGCGGGGCAAACGTGGAGGTATCAGAGCTAGGCTAGCAGCTAGCCCACACAGGCCGGCTATTCCATCCATGGTTTTAGCTAACGTGCGCTCCTTGGACAACAAATTGGATTATATACGCCTGCTACGAACGACACAAAAGACTGTGAGAGACTGTTGTGTGTTTGTATTCACGGAAACGTGGCTTAACAACAACGTTCCGGACCATGCTGTTCAGCTGGGGAGCTAACATGCTACAGAGCGGACCGAACCCTCGAGGGAGGTAAGACACGCGGAGGGGGGCTCTGTGTTTACATCAACAACGCATGGTGTCTGGATGCTGCTGTGGTCTACAAACACTGCTCACCTTTAGTGGAGTTTATGACTATTAAATGCAGACCGTTCTATTTACCGAGGGAATTTACAGCTGTTATGATTGTTGCTGTATATATCCCTCCAAGCTCCAACAGCAAAGTTAGAAGTGAGGCTCTGAATGAACTATATCTGCACATCAGTGAGCAGCAAACAGCCCATCCTGATGCTTTTCTCATCACGGCTGGTGATTTCAACAAAGCAGATTTAAAGAGTGTATTTCCAAAAACATACAGAAACATAAACTTTGCAACAAGAGGAAACAACACACTGGACCAAGTTTACACCACCATAAAAAATCCCTACAGAGCACTCCCCCTCCCCCACATTGGTGCTTCTGACCATATATGTGTCATGCTAAAGCCTGCATACAGGCCGCTGGTGAAAGTCACAAAACCAGTCCGCAAGCAGATACGAGTGTGGCCAGAGGGGTCTTCAGAGGCACTCCAGGACTGTTTTGACACCACAGATTGGGGTATGTTCAAAGAAGCTGCTACCACAAACAACAACACATGTCTCCAGGAGTACTCAGACACTGTATGTTCATACATCACCAAGTGCATTGATGATGTAACCAACCTCAAGACCATCACTGTTCGGGCTAATCAGAAGCCATGGCTGACAGCAGAGGTTTACAGACTCCTGAAAGCCAGGAATGCTGCCTTCAAAGCGGGAGATCAGGTGGGCCTGAGGGCAGCCAGAAAGAACCTGGATCTGGGCATCAGAGAGGCCAAGAAGCAGTATTCCAGGAAAATAGCTCACCGTTTCAAGGACAGCAAGGATACACGCAGTCTGTGGCAGGGAATACAGACCATCACAAACTACAAACCATCCCCCCAGACCTGTGACAGCTCAGCCTCTGCGCTGAATGAACTGAATGAGTTCTTTGCTCGGTTCGAGGCAAGTAACAGCACACCTGCACATAAACTCCCCCCCTCTCCTGATGGCCAGGTGCTGGCGCTGTCCTCAGACAGCGTAAGGCGATCATTCATCAAGATTAACGCCCGGAAGGCCTCTGGTCCTGACAACATACCTGGTCGTGTGCTGAAGGACTGTGCAGGGGAACTCGCAGCGGTCTTCACGGACATCTTTAACATCTCACTGAGCCAGGCCATCGTCCCCACCTGTTTCAAAGCCACCACCATCATCCCTGTCCCAAAGAAGGCAACGCCCGCATGCCTCAATGACTATCGCCCAGTAGCACTCACCCCCATCCTGATGAAGTGCTTTGAACGGCTAGTCATGAAAAGCATCACATCTGTCCTCCCTGCCTCCCTGGATCCCTTCCAATTTGCATACCGACCTAATCGCTCAACCGACGATGCCATCTCCTCTGCCCTCCACACAGCTCTCACACATCTGGACACGAAGGACTCTTATGTTAGAATGCTGTTCATCGACTTCAGCTCAGCATTCAACACCATCATCCCCCAACAGCTCATCCTTAAACTGGACAGTCTGGGGCTGAACACCTCAATGTGTAACTGGCTGCTAGACTTCCTGACCGGGAGACCACAGACAGTACGGGTCGGGAGTAACACATCTAGCACCATCACATTGAACACAGGGGCCCCACAAGGATGTGTGCTGAGCCCCCTTCTATTCACCCTGCTAACACACGACTGCACACCATCATACAGCTCCAACCACTTCATCAAGTTTGCGGACGACACAACAGTGGTGGGTCTCATCAGCAACAACGATGAGACGGACTACAGGAACGAGGTGAGCCGCCTGGCCTTGTGGTGCGGACACAACAATCTCACTCTCAACGTGGAGAAGACAAAGGAGATTGTTGTGGACTTCAGGAAGAGGGATGCCCAACATGCCCCTCTGACCATCAACAGCACCGCAGTGGAGAGAGTAGACAGCACCAAGTTCCTCGGAGTGCATGTCTCAGAGGACCTGTCCTGGAGCAGGAACACTGCATCACTGGCCAAGAAGGCTCACCAGCGTCTCTACTTTCTCCGCAAGCTGAAAAGGGCTGGAGCTTCAACCCCCATCATGTGCACCTTCTACAGAGGTGCCATAGAAAGTGTCCTGACCAGCTGCATCACTGTGTGGTTTGGTGCATGTACTGCATCCTGCCGCAAGAGCCTCCAGCGCATCGTGAGAGCAGCTGAGAAGATCGTCGGCACCTCCTTCCCCTCACTGCAGGACTTACACAGCAACCGCCTCACTCGGAAAGCCCTCTGCATGGCAGGTGATCCCACACACCCACTACACAGCTGCTTCAGCCTGTTGCCATCAGGGAGGAGACTGAGAAGTCTCCAGGCTCGAACCAGCAGACTGAGTGACAGCTCTGTTCATCAGGCAGTCAGGATGCTAAACACTCTGCCTGCTCTGCCCCCCCTCCCATTTGAACTGCCTTAACACTAAAAACTTTCTCACACATTACCACACAACTCAAAAAGGCGTTCAATTCAAGATCAACTGGACTTTATTTGTAACAGAAGACGTTTCGCTTCTCATCCGAAAAGCTTTATCAATTCAATGAATCAGACTGTGTGTGCGTGTGGCTTTATAACAGGAGTCACGCACCATCATATGTAAATTGCAAGCTGAGGTAACACATACATGTAAATTGACCGATCACACCTTAACAGTAGGGAGTTCCCTTGAAGTCTCTGACAGCAGACACAACAACTGTATGTAAATTGACAAAAAACACCTCACAGGCCAACAACAGAGGTTTCTCAACAAACTTTGCTAGTCTAATTCACAGTCAAGACACCTCTGCTCCCATCCGGTGTAAAACGTTTGTGAATCAGCCCCAAAACTGAGTTGTAAGTCTTGGAAAGTTGAAATCTCAGACCTCCTCCTCTGTTAAGAGAAGGTTTTTCTCTCTTAACATACAAAGCTTCCTTAACACCTCTCTCAAACCATCTGTGATCTCGGTCCAAAATTTGCACATTTTCATCCTCAAATGAGTGACCCTTGTCCGTGAGGTGGAGGTGAACAGCGGAGTTTTGTCCAGAGGTGGTGGCTCTCCTGTGTTGGGACATTCGTCTGTGGAGAGGCTGCTTCGTTTCTCCAATGTAACGGTCTGGGCAGTCCTCGCTGCACTGGACTGCATACACCACACCACTCTGTTTGTGTGTGGGGGTTCTGTCCTTAGGGTGGACCAGCCTCTGTCTGAGATATTATTATTATTAGACCAATATTTGAAACCGGGATAAATGCAGCACACGAAGCTTCAAATAGAAGGGGTTCTTTATTCTCAAAAATAAACTATTCCCTCTGAGTTATATATAAAAAGATAAGAAAAAGTCCGTGTTTCGAACGGCAGCAAGCCTTAGCTTCAAATAAAATGGCGGACCGACAACACGGTTAGCACCCAACAGAGTAGCATGCAGCTGCACGTAACAGCTGAAATCTAACAGCGTGAAAGCTACTGCATAACAAACGGCAGCGGCACTCTACGAGAGAAAACAAACAGAAATAAAACATTAGCATCGTCTCTATAGCTTCTACGAGAGAAAACAAACAGAAATAAAACATTAGCATCGTCTCTATAGCTTCATTCACGGAAGATAATTCAGTTCCAACAATTACCGAACACTTGGAGTCTCTTTTCACGTGGCCAGAGTTGTCCCCTTCACCAAGTCTCAGATAAAATGTCCTTCTCTTCCGTTTTTACCAGTCCGTGCTACCGTACATAAACAAAGGGTTTTTCTTCTCTATTTCCGGTCCTTTTAGACCTCTCTGTACCAACAGCACCACATGCTGACAAAAACAAGAATTACAACCAGTAGGTGAAAGTAAAGCAAAACATGGTTTTTTTTGTTTAAAAATACATGTGACATGTACCCATTTTTCACCTGGTTACATTCTCCCCTGCTTAAATGTCATCGTCCTCGGTGACAAAGCAACTGCTTTTTACCTCTTTTAAAGCTTCTCTAAAAAAACAGAACCTAAGCTTGCAATAATCTGTGAAGCCATTTATGAGTTCATTTCTGGCCCCAACACTGACCTAGGTTGGTGATGTGGGTTTGGGTGTTTCCCTACATTCACTCTTCTACTCCTGCGGGGAGCAGGTGTGTGAGCTTGTCTAACGCCAGGAGGAGACACTGGAATCTCACCCAGTTGGTCAATATCGCCTGCTTCATTGTCAACATGCTCAGTCTCCCTCTGTTCAATCACAGGAAGTTCACATTCGGAAGTCAACGGAGTCTCTGCTCGCTTCTGAACACTTTCACCACTAGGACAATTTTCTACACCTGAACCAGGATTTAAGTCAAAAGAAACCTCTTCAATGACTATACCCCCATCATACTCATCAGATGAGGCAGTGTGTGATTCAGTAGTATTTGTCTGTTTGGCTACAGTGTTCTCACTGTGTCCCTGGTTTGTGTCTGGCACATGGACACATGACCTGATGTCAGCCCTGTTAACCGTTTTTGTAGGCCCTCCCTCTGCAGGTCGTACTATGCAAGTTGTGCCTACTACGTCTACGAGTTGGTAAACAACTGGACTCCATGCATCCTGAATTTTGTTACGACCAGCTGGTCTGTGTCTCAGGTAAACATACTCTCCAACCTCAATCGAAGGACAGTACACTTTGTGACTATGCCGAGCAACGCGTTTCGCAGCTTTCTGCTCTGCATACTCTTTAGCTCTTTCATGTGCCTCTTTGAGTCTTTGCTGGTGCACAGCAAGCCAATCAAGATTTTTATCAGGAGAACTTTCATGCGCAAGCAATGCATCAACAGGAAGATGTGGGTCTACTCCATAGAGCAAGAAGTAAGGGGAATATCCGGTAGTCGCATGTGGAGTAACATTGTACGCATAAATCAGCTCAGGTAAATGTTCAGGCCAACGCCTCTTTTTGTCAGGTGGAAGGGTGCGCAACAGTTCATGCAGAGTGCGGTTACCAGCATATTACCACACAACACAAAGATTTTAACACTGGACTCTGTCATCAAACAGGTTATTCACTAAACTCTCGGTCATGTGCTCATTCAGTTTGCACTACTTCTCATATCTGCACTAATGTTTGTATTACATCACTGCCTATAGTCATAATACTGTTTACATTCTCTGTTTACATACTACTGGTTACATTCAATGTTTACATTTATTAATACTGTTTACATTTATTACTACTGGGCGGCCGTGGTGTAGTGGTAATGGCAGTCGTCTCCCGATCGGAAAGTTGGCGGTTCGACTCCCGGGACCCGCACCATGTGTCGTTGTGTCCTTGGGCAAGACACTTAACCCTGAGTTGCTCCCGGTAGGACTGGAAAGCACCTTGCATGGTAGTCTGCCGCCACCGGTTTATGAATGTGTGTAGCATTCAATATATGTGTAGCACTTTGAGATTTTCAGTAATGAAAAGTGCGTTATAAATTGAATTAATTATTATTATTATTATTATTACTGCTTACATTTATTACTACTGTTTACATTTCCACTACTTTTATATCTACACCACTGCTGATACATATACAGTATTCTCTGACCAGCCTTATTTAAGGATGCCCAATGTGCCTTACTGCATATGCCACTTTTGCCTCTATAACAACATCAACTACTACCTCATACATATACTGTGTACATTAACTCATATGCTGCTTTGCCACTTTGCAAATGTCAATGCTAGAACCTTTAGTTAGGCCCGAAGCAGCTGAAGCTCTGCTGAAGGCCTATTGTAATCGCAGGATTTCTTCATTATTATTATTATTTTTCCGTCACTTCGCGCGGCCGTTTGGGGCCTTTAACATATTCAAAAACTCACCAAACTTCACCCAAAATTGTCCCCCAACGAAAATTTTATGAATCTGGTGTAATCGCAAGTGGGCGTGGCCTAACTGCTCAACAGCGCCCCCTAACGTGAGTTGGGGAAAACCGTAAGTCGTAGAGATCTGAAACTCGGTACATATGTAGATCTCCCCAATTCAAGAAAAAAAGTACATTGGAGGTACCCTCTAAAATGCACAGGTAGGCGGCCATTTTGGGTCAAAGGTCAAATTTTGGTCATTTTTCAGTTTTACTCATGTCGAACTTTGACGAACTCCTTCTCAGGCGTTCGACCTATCGGCTTCAAACTTGGTCAGAATGCAGTTAAGGCATGGGCCTTTAAAAGTTATCAAAAAAATTGACTTTTCGTATATGTTCAGGGGGCGTGGTGGAGCGGTGAACTTGGCGTACTCGCCGAAACAAACGAAACGCTATAACTTTGACATTTAAAGGTCTATTGACACCATGCTTTATCCTAGAATAATGAAACTTGGTACACATATGTATCTCATCAGGAGCTACAAAAAAGTCTCTTGGAGCAATGGTCCAAAGCCAACAGGAAGTCGGCCATTTTAGGTCAAAGTCACAATTTGGTCTATTTCATTTACGTCATATCTGAGCGAACTCGTCCTAGAGCTTTCGAGATCCAGGCGTCAAACTCGGTCAGCACTATCTTGAGGCATTGAAGGTCAAAAGTTATCAAAAGAATTTTTCTAAGTCAAAGCATGTGGGCGTGGCCTTAGGTCAAAGTCAAATTTGGTCTATTTCATTTACGTCATATCTGAGCGAACTCGTCCTAGAGCTTTCGAGATCCAGGGGTCAAACTCAGTCAGCACTATCTTGAGGCATTGAAGGTCAAAAGTTATCAAAAGAATTTTTCTATGTCAAAGCATGTGGGCGTGGCCAAGCCTCAAATCTGGCCATTTTCCATGAAACATCAATTACGTCATATCTGAGCGAACTCGTCCTAGAGCTTTCGAGATCCAGGCGTCAAACTCGGTCAGCACTATCTTGAGGCATTGAAGGTCAAAAGTTATCAAAAGAATTTTTCTAAGTCAAAGCATGTGGGCGTGGCCTTAGGTCAAAGTCACAATTTGGTCTATTTCATTTACGTCATATCTGAGCGAACTCGTCCTAGAGCTTTCGAGATCCAGGCGTCAAACTCGGTCAGCACTATCTTGAGGCATTGAAGGTCAAAAGTTATCAAAAGAATTTTTCTATGTCAAAGCATGTGGGCGTGGCCAAGCCTCAAATCTGGCCATTCTCCATGAAACATCAAGCTAAAATAACTTCCTAATATAAGCTCCCAGCTACACCAAATTCACTAAGATCTATATTTATCCATCCCTCGACAGGACTGCAGTCCAATATGTAGTGGGCGTGGCCTGATTCTTCCAGAGCGCCCCCTAGAATTTAGTTTAAAAATCAGCCCCCAGCCATGCTTTATCCCAGAATTATGAAACGTGGTATACATGTGTAAATTGTCAGGACCTACAAAAAAGTCTCTTGGAACCCTGGTCCAAAACAAAAACAAAGTCGGCCATTTTGGGTCAAAGGTCATTTTCCGATGTTTTTGAATTGCGTATTTAAACAAACTCCTCTTAGTGATTTTGAAGGATTGCCTTTAAACTTGGTTAACATGCCCTTAACACATTGGACAGTAAAAGTTATCAAAAGTTTGCGTTTTCGTTTATGCTAAAGGGGCGTGGCCAGGCCTCAAACTTGCGCTTCATGCGTCCCCTACATTATTTCTATAGTCCCATCTCAGTGATACATCATCCGATCTGAACCAGATTTATTGTGCATAATCAGTGAGACCTTGTGGACACATTGATATTGTTGTTTAACATATGACTCCAGAGCGCCCCCTAGATTATTCAAACTGTTATATCTCAGTGATACATCATCCGATCTGAACCAGATTTATTGTGCATCATCAGTGAGCCCTTGTGGACACATTGATATGGTGGGCTAACATTTGACTCAAGTGCGCCCCCTACATTATTTCTATAGTTATATCTCAGTGATACATCATCCGATCTGAACCAAATTTATTGTGAATAATCAGTGAGCCCTTGTGGACACATTGATAATGTGGTTTAACATATAACTCCATAGCGCCCCCTAGATTATTCAAACTGTTATATCTCAGTGAGACATCATCCGATCTGAACCAGATTTATTGTGTATCATCAGTGAGACCTTGTGGACACATTGATATTGTGGTTTAACATGTGACTCCAGAGCGCCCCCTAGATTATTCAAACTGTTATATCTCAGTGAGACATCATCCGATCTGAACCAGATTTATTGTGCGTGTGCACCCCTGGTGCGGAGTAGACACGAGAGACTTCGAAATGGCGACCGAGCGGACGAGCTGGAGCTCGCGCGGTCGCCTCAATAAGGTCCGAGCGGCGCTAAGCTGCTTCGGGCCTCAACGCCGCTTGCGGCTTTAATTATTTTATAGTTATACTTTTTATACTTTTTTATACTAGTATGCAAAAACTCAGGACAGTATTATGTTCATTAAATGTTTAGTGTTTTAGTTTAGTGTTGGTGTAAATTTTATACTCTTATACCATTATGCAAAAACTCAGGACAGTGTCACAGTTTTACTATTTTATGCTTATGTCTATTATTTTTATATGTTTCAGTGTTTCAATGTTTAAATAGTTACTGTTGCACCGAGGGACTGAGAGAAACGAAATTTCAATTCTGTGTATGTCCTGTACATATTGCAGTTCTGACAATAAAGTTGACTTTGACTTTGACGTAACTGGTACTAATAGCACAATAAAACATCAGTCCTCGTAGAAATTCCAAATAATACCATGTTATGTTACCTCTCTGATCAATCAGTTCCAGGTCCTACAAGTGATCTCAAGTATATAAACAGAGCAATTTGGTTTTTAACTGTTTTTTTGAAGGTGGAGATGAATTTCAATTCTTTTAAACTCTCTTTAAGCTCGTTCCAAATCTGTGGGCCCCTCCCAGAAAAGGTTTGACTAGTTATTTTAAGTCTTCTAAATTTAGTGTAGATAAAATGTTTTTTCCTGGTTTCATAAGTATGTTGAGGACCACTGATTGGAACGAGCTCTGTTAATCTATTATTAGTTTTATTTACAATTTGAAACGTCAAACAGGCGTTTTGAAACACATTTAATTCTGTTAGCCGAAGAAGGCCAAAACGATGAAATCGATGGGATGTGGGGGCATTATACTCAGACCATGACCCGGCTCTTATTGTCTTCTTTTGAAGACTTTCAAGTTTGTTAAGATAACGAGGGCAAGTATTGCACCATATAACATTACAGTATGTAAAGTGTGGCTCAATGGCAGTTTATAGATTGTGAAGAGTGTGGATAGAGGCAAATATCGTAATTTAAAAAACAAGCCAACATATTTGGACAATTTTGTTAGGAGACACTCGATATGCAATTAAAAATTTAAGGATTAGTCTATTTGGACCCACAGGAATTTTGTGGAACTTACTCTCATTAATTTCTCATTTTCGATTTTGAGAATTACATGATCAATTAACAGTTTAGATTTATTGGGTTTAAAGAGAATAAAATTTGTTTTGCTGATATTAAGACATAACTTGTTACTCTTGAACCAAGTATTTATTTTTTTCAGTTCTGCATTTACTATTTCCTTCAGTTCTTAAGGATTTTTATAGGGGGGAAAAAGTTAGTATCATCAGCAAAAATGATCTTGTGAAATATTTTGGAATAATTTTCAAAGTAATTAATATAAATAATGAAAAGTAATGGTCCCAAGATTGAACCCTGGGGGACCCCATGTGTGATATCTTGAATTTGGAATTTTTGATTATTTAGAATTACATACTGTTGTCTATCAAAAAGATAACTTAAACCTAGGGCTGGGCGATATCTCGATATCTAAAATATCGAGATAAAAAAATTTGCGATATAAGTTGAGACTATCTCGATATAAACAATATAGTTTTATACTAGGAAATCCTGCCGTTTCTTTCTCCCAGGAGGCCCCTCCTCCTACACACAAGCCGTTTTCGCATTGGCCAACCCTCCCCGGCTCTCCCCGGCTCCACCCTGCTTCTAACCCAGGTTCGGCGTGTTCGCATTTTCCTTTTCCGCCCGGGATCCGCCCTTGTTTTGGAACCATCTCCACCGTGGTTCTTATCGGGCCGAGCCCCACGAACCCAGTTTGACGCCATGTACTGCTCAGATTTGATTTGTTGTTTGCAACAGGGGCGTGACTCATTCAAACAACCTCAGCGCGAGCTGATTTCATTAATATTTAACTACAGAAACCCCTAAAATAATTGTTAGCTGAATTAGTGTTTCTGAGTTAAATTTTTGTTAATGACTGATTACAATTCAGCTTATGTTAGGACGTAAATAACACGAAGCGCGCACCCATAGCCTACAGAGCATTTCCGCCTTTCAGCGCGAATGCTAAAGTTCTATAAAATATAACTAATATTCTCTAACTCTTGCGCGTAGCCAGGGTTTTAAAATATAACTGATAATCTGTAAATCCTGCGCGCGCCAGAATTTTACAAGCGGCGAATCCTTCATAGGAAAGATTGACTCCAGAAAAACTAATAAGCCGCCGTGGCTGAATGGAATAAGCTCTCGGCTTTAAGCTCACGTTTTATCTTGACCCGTAGGCCACGAGTTCGAATCTCAGCTGGGTCAAGTTTTTTTACGTTTTTTTTTTTCATTCAACCTTTATTTAGTCAGGTAAATCTTTTGAACCTCATGGGCTCATTTACGAAAGCGACCTGCTAAAACTAAAGAACAATGAACAGCAGTGATAGAATTTCATTAAACAATAAACAAACAAACAATAAACAATAGAAAACAAAAAGAGAGAAAAAAACAAAAGATTTTTTTTTTTTTAACAAAGTATCAAAAAACTAGCAAAACATTATAAGGTAGACGTATAAAATCAAAGACAGGAACAAATCTGCATTGGTTTTTGCCAGGATTCCAACAGATTCTGAAAACCATTTAGAGAAGTCAAGGTCGAGAGCTTCAGATCTTTTTGTAAGATATTCCATGAAGCAGGAGCGGAGTAGGAGAAGGCCCTTTTTCCAAGTTCAGTCCTCACTGACGGAACACTGCAGGTAATCATGTCCTGAGAGCGCACACTGTAGCTGCACTCACGCAAAGACATGTAGGAGGAGATGTATGAGGGCAGCAGACCAAGAAGTGATTTAAAGATGAAAATGTACCAGTGGAAGAGTCTGCGTGAGGTTAATGATGTCCAGTTAACCAGTGAATACAGGGTGCAGTGGTGGGTACGATAATCACAGCCAGTTATGAATCTTAGTGCACCATGATAGACAACATCCAACATCTGCAGGGTGCTTGTAGGAGCATTCATGTAGAGAATGTCACCGTAATCAATGGAGGGAAGGAAAGTCACAGATACAAGGCGTTTCCTAACATTCAGTGTTAGACATGATCTGTTTCTGAAAAAGAAACCCAGTTTAACTTTCAGTTTCTTCACTAGGTTTTCCACGTGGAGTTTAAAAGAGAGATGTGAATCGATCAGGATACCCAGATATTTATAGGAATCAACAAACTCAATAGGGACACCATTTGAAGATAAAATCAGAGGAGGATCTGCTGGAACCGCCTTCCTATTTGAAAAAAACATCCCTTTTGTTTTATCAGCATTTAGGACAAGTTTGAGACGGAACAAATCTGACTGGATGATGTCAAAAGCAGATTGCAGTAACAGGAAAGCCTTAGCAACTGTTTTAGCTCGGCAGTAAACAACTGTATCATCAGCATAGAAATGTAAGGATGCATCAGGGATGCAGTGACCTACATTAGCTATGTAGATTGTAAAGAGAGTGGTCCTAAAACTGAGCCTTGTGGTACACCATTTTTAACTGTTAAATAGCTGGAAGAAGTACCGTTATGTTGAACACATTGCCTCCGATTGGAAAGATAGTTAGAAAACCAACCGATGGTGTGATCAGAGAAACCGATTTCTGAGAGCTTATGACACAGGATGTTATGATCCACAGTGTCAAAAGCTTTAGACAGGTCTAAGAAAAGTGCAGCACAATAGTCCTTAGCATCCAATGCTTCAACAACATCATTCAGAACCTTCAGAGAAGCAGTTGTTGTGCTGTGTTTTTTCCTGAAACCAGATTGATGGAGAGGTAAGATGTTAAATGAGTCCAGATAATTTTTGATCTGAGAGTTTATCAGTTTTTCTTGAACCTTGGCTAAGATGCAGAGTTTAGAGATCGGTCGATAATTGTTCAGTGAGGTGGGGTCACCTCCCTTCAGCAAAGGAAGAACAAAGGCTGTTTTCCAAGCATCCGGAATGGTGTTTTGGCTTATGGATAGATTAAAGATGTGGGTC
>JBBPBX010057964.1:0-14162 GCA_038048925.1 Garcialebias charrua
TTTTATACTTATGCAAAAACTCAGGACAGTGTTACACTTTTACTATTTTATGCTTATGTTTATTAAATGTTTCAGTGTTTTAGTGTTTAAATGGTTACTGTTGCACCGAGGGACTGAGAGAAACTTAATTTCAATCCTGTGTATATCCTGTACATATTGCAGTTCTGACAATAAAGTTGACTTTGACTTTTGACTTTTGATAAGGTAGAATGAAACAAAACTAAAAGCGAAAGCGAAAGCAAAATGCATGCTAATAGCAGAATGAGGATAAGAATTCAAAGTAGCAGATAGTAGCTAAAATTTAAACGAGAAACCCAGGATTTGGTGTAACACCTGTTAGCTGAAGCTGCATAATGATTTTTGAAGGAACTGATGAAATCAACGTATTTCTAAAAGAAAAAAAATATTTTAGAGGTAAATCTTTTGAAAAGCATAAAAAGTATAAAACCCAGAAGTCACAGCACTCATCTCATGAAAGACATTTTGATGTATTAATGGCTACAACAGCACAACAGTAAATGGCAACAAAGACACAAGGAGGAAAAAAAGGTTTGAAAAAAAAAATACTAATGGCTTTAAAGCTACACAGAATATTGTATCACATCACGTGAAAGAATCCAATAAAAATATGATAATTTTCTCATAGAAAAGCTGCACAGTCCTTTTGAAATACAATAGAACGTTTTCTATTTTCAACATGGTTCGCTCCTGTTTTTTTTATTTTTTAGATTTATTAATAATAATAATAATAATAATGAATTCAATTTATAACGCACTTTTCATTAATGAAAATCTCAAAGTGCTACAAAGTGCAACAGTTCATGATGAGCTGGACTTTTTAAACTGTTCAAAAGTGGAGTAACAATAATCAAATGGTTAAAATCCACAATCATCCATAAAATGGGCCACTCATGGTTGTCTGCCAGGTTACATAACCATCACTCCATTGCTGTTCCTTTAAATGCGCACAGCGCCGCCTGGAGGCCAAGACGCGGCGCAGCTGAAGCAGCAGGCCGGGTAGCAGCACCAGGAGCACGGGTGGGGAGGCACGGCTGTTTTCACCCCCACTGCGCGTGTCGGATGCTCATCGTCCGTCTGGCAGCAGGTGAGAGACGCGTGTCCACCTCGGATGATGCTGAGGACGCAGCAGCTCCGCGGGGCGCGTCGCTGCCTCCAAGGATGGAGGCGGTGAAATGATCCGCCTCCACGAAGCTCCACGTCCCACGGACGGGCGTGAAATAAAACCTTTACAACATTTCAGCCGCTCGAAGATCACGTGAGAGCTGCCACTGTGAACGTGTGAGAGTTATGTCCTATAAAATAAAATAAAAAGGCGTGCGTAAAAGATGATGTGCGCTTCTTATGGTGCGTCGCGATAATCTCACGGTGCGTGTTTAAACCTTATCTGCTCTGAATTATGGAGCATTTTGATAATTTGGACGTGGTTTGGGAGTTGGATGGGTTCATGATGAGCTGGACTGAGACTCGGCCTAACCGGGCTAATTTTCCGGCTCTTCCATTGGCCGACATCATCCGCGGCCGCCTCCAGCTCCCTCAGGTGATGATGAGCTGTCATGTGCACCGGAAGCGGCTCCTGAGAGGGGTCTCCTCTGGATGAACCAGGCTGCTGAACGCCCTCCACTGGGTGTAAAGGGAGCGAGGTGACTGATTTGATGCACAATAACAACAAAAACAATGACAAAGTCATTCAAATCGCTCCTCCTGCGCGTGAGTCAGCAGGATGTGTGTGTGTTGATGGTGCTGCAGTTATAAAGGAGGGTGTTTGTTTCAGTGACAAGAGCTGTTGTTCTGCTCCATAAACTTCTGAATGTGAATGGAAATCACATGACAGACTCATAAGGACGCAGGTTGTTATTGTCACTGAAGGCCTAATATCCGGGGAGATACAACAGTATGCAAGTTTAGTATCTGCCACATATCCAATATGTTTCCGGTGCTATACGGGGAGATCTCATCTGTAACAGATCCTAGTACTGTACAGGATATCTCACGCGTACCCATCTATGATAGATCCTAGCACTGGATATTTTCTGGATACTGTACTCATACATGATAAATCCTAGTAAAGGATATTTTCTGGATACACACCGATCCTAGTATAGAATATTTTATGCATACCCATACTTGAGAGATCCTAGTATTGGATATTTTTTGGATATGAGAAAGATCCTAGTATTGGATATTTTCCAGATACACATCTGTGATAGATCCTAGCACTGGATATTTTCTGGATACTCATATGATAAATCTTAGTAAAGGATATTTTACGGATATACATCTGTGATAGATCCTAGTATAGAATATTTTATGTATACCCATACTTGAGCGATCCTAGTATTGGATATTTTTTGGATACCCATATGAGAAAGATCCTATTGGATATTTTCCAGACACATATCTGTGATAGATCCTAGTATTGGATATTTTCTGGATACCCATTTATGATAAATCCTAGTCTTGGATATTTTCCAGATGAACAGCTGTGATAGATCCTGGTATGGAATATTTTATCTATACCCATACTTGAGAGATCCTAGTATTGGATATTTTCTGGATACCCATATGAGAAAGATCCTACTATTGGATATTTTCCGGATATACATCTGTGATAGATCCTAGTACAGTATTGGAGATTTTCTGGAAACCCATACATAATAAATCCTAGTATTGGATATTTTCCAGATACACATCCGTGATAGGTCCTAGTATTGGATATTTTCTGGATACCCATGTCTGACTCCTAGTTTGACCTGTCTGTGTCTGCGTCTGGATCTCTGGTGTCAGCATCCGTATCAGTCTTCTTTGATCACAGTCTGCAAAACCAGTATACAAAACAGTTGGGATGCTGTGTGAAATATAAAAATATAAAAAAATAATAAAATAAGCTGCCCATGTCATAATGCATACCCATACCATCAGAGAAGCTGGCTTTTGAACTTTGTGCTGAAAACAGTTCAGACAGTTTTGCGCCTCTTTAGCATGATGGTTTAATGTTTCCAAAAAGAATTTCAAAATCCAATTCGTCTGACCGTGGGGCAGTGGCTCAGATAGAGCTGTTGCCTCTCAGTGAGAAGGTTGTCGATTCAAATGGGTGGAGTTTGCGTGTTCTCTCCATCAGGGGTATTCTAGGATCTGACCATTATGGGTGCATAGCCCCAAGTAGTGATGATGGCTCTTGGCTTGCATCCCCATGGTGTGGTTATGGAGAAGTGCAAAAGCTTACAGCACCTGTATCTCCATGCAGGGGTTCTCCCATCCAAGTACTAACCAGGCCTGACCCTGCTTAACTTCCAAGATTTGACGAGTTCAGGTGTGTTCAGGGTTTATAAGTGAGGAGATTAGCAACAAATAGGACTTTTAAAGGCTCAAACAAAGAATAAACTTATGCAACCAGAAGTTATAACACACAGAATAAAGCACAACTAGCTTTAAACATTACCATTTAATTAAACTATTAACCTCTGACTGCAAAGTGTTTGTACTGCAAAACCCCAACAATGACGTTAGAGGAAAAGGGGGTGGAGCTCCTGCAGGTAAGGGGCGTTTACCTTCGGGGAAAATTGAGGTAGCTGATTGGTCAGTTGCTGACAGGCATACTGGATTGACTGACAGGTGGCGTTGGGGATCTGACTCAAACAAAAACAAAGATTTTACTGGCCTGTTTAAGACTGTCATCATTTATTCCATATTTATTCAATATCTATTCCATATTTGTTCAATATCAGAGTCAGAGTAAGAGATTCTTTATTGTCATTTGCACCACATGTGGCACATGTGATGAAACGAGATTATGTACACAGGGTCTCAGTTACATCCAACAATAAAAAGTAAAAGAAAAACAGTAACAGCGTCTAAGATATGAACTAAGAAAAACATAAACTAAAAATACACTAAGCACTAATATCATAGAAAACATTACTCCAAACAGCAGCACGAACATGAGTCTGTATGAGCAGATGAACACGAATGAACACAGCAACATGAAACAGATTTTTGTCAGCAGCAACATGAAACAGATCAGCAGCAACATGAAACAGATCAGCAGCAACATGAAACAGATCAGCAGCAACATGAAACAGATCAGCAGCAACATGAAACAGATCAGCAGCAACATGAAACAGATCAGCAGCAACATGAAACAGATCAGCAGCAACATGAAACAGATCAGCAGCAACATGAAACAGATCAGCAGCAACATGAAACAGATCAGCAGCAACATGAAACAGATCAGCAGCAACATGAAACAGATCAGCAGCAACATGAAACAGATCAGCAGCAACATGAAACAGATCAGCAGCAACATGAAACAGATCAGCAGCAACATGAAACAGATCAGCAGCAACATGAAACAGATCAGCAGCAACATGAAACAGATCAGCAGCAACATGAAACAGATCAGCAGCAACATGAAACAGATCAGCAGCAACATGAAACAGATCAGCAGCAACATGAAACAGATCAGCAGCAACATGAAACAGATCAGCAGCAACATGAAACAGATCAGCAGCAACATGAAACAGATCAGCAGCAACATGAAACAGATCAGCAGCAACATGAAACAGATCAGCAGCAACATGAAACAGATCAGCAGCAACATGAAACAGATCAGCAGCAACATGAAACAGATCAGCAGCAACATGAAACAGATCAGCAGCAACATGAAACAGATCAGCAGCAACATGAAACAGATCAGCAGCAACATGAAACAGATCAGCAGCAACATGAAACAGATCAGCAGCAACATGAAACAGATCAGCAGCAACATGAAACAGATCAGCAGCAACATGAAACAGATCAGCAGCAACATGAAACAGATCAGCAGCAACATGAAACAGATCAGCAGCAACATGAAACAGATCAGCAGCAACATGAAACAGATCAGCAGCAACATGAAACAGATCAGCAGCAACATGAAACAGATCAGCAGCAACATGAAACAGATCAGCAGCAACATGAAACAGATCAGCAGCAACATGAAACAGATCAGCAGCAACATGAAACAGATCAGCAGCAACATGAAACAGATCAGCAGCAACATGAAACAGATCAGCAGCAACATGAAACAGATCAGCAGCAACATGAAACAGATCAGCAGCAACATGAAACAGATCAGCAGCAACATGAAACAGATCAGCAGCAACATGAAACAGATCAGCAGCAACATGAAACAGATCAGCAGCAACATGAAACAGATCAGCAGCAACATGAAACAGATCAGCAGCAACATGAAACAGATCAGCAGCAACATGAAACAGATCAGCAGCAACATGAAACAGATCAGCAGCAACATGAAACAGATCAGCAGCAACATGAAACAGATCAGCAGCAACATGAAACAGATCAGCAGCAACATGAAACAGATCAGCAGCAACATGAAACAGATCAGCAGCAACATGAAACAGATCAGCAGCAACATGAAACAGATCAGCAGCAACATGAAACAGATCAGCAGCAACATGAAACAGATCAGCAGCAACATGAAACAGATCAGCAGCAACATGAAACAGATCAGCAGCAACATGAAACAGATCAGCAGCAACATGAAACAGATCAGCAGCAACATGAAACAGATCAGCAGCAACATGAAACAGATCAGCAGCAACATGAAACAGATCAGCAGCAACATGAAACAGATCAGCAGCAACATGAAACAGATCAGCAGCAACATGAAACAGATCAGCAGCAACATGAAACAGATCAGCAGCAACATGAAACAGATCAGCAGCAACATGAAACAGATCAGCAGCAACATGAAACAGATCAGCAGCAACATGAAACAGATCAGCAGCAACATGAAACAGATCAGCAGCAACATGAAACAGATCAGCAGCAACATGAAACAGATCAGCAGCAACATGAAACAGATCAGCAGCAACATGAAACAGATCAGCAGCAACATGAAACAGATCAGCAGCAACATGAAACAGATCAGCAGCAACATGAAACAGATCAGCAGCAACATGAAACAGATCAGCAGCAACATGAAACAGATCAGCAGCAACATGAAACAGATCAGCAGCAACATGAAACAGATCAGCAGCAACATGAAACAGATCAGCAGCAACATGAAACAGATCAGCAGCAACATGAAACAGATCAGCAGCAACATGAAACAGATCAGCAGCAACATGAAACAGATCAGCAGCAACATGAAACAGATCAGCAGCAACATGAAACAGATCAGCAGCAACATGAAACAGATCAGCAGCAACATGAAACAGATCAGCAGCAACATGAAACAGATCAGCAGCAACATGAAACAGATCAGCAGCAACATGATGTGATATTTCACAGTGATTATTCTGGTTAGATATTCATGAGTCTAACAGCCTCAGGGTAGAAGCTGTTCCTCAGTCTAGTGGTTCTACACTTAATGCTCCTCAACCTCCTTCCTGAGGGGAGTGGGGCAAAAAGTGTGTGTGCTGGGTGAGTGGGGTCCTTCATGATGCAGGTGGCTCTCTGGTGAATCTAAGATTTGAGAACTTAGTTCCCTTACAAAATCCTAATGATGCTTTCTTAAATTTTCAGGGGTGCTGATTTAAAATTTAAAAAGAGGCTAAAATTGCCACTGCTCTCTGTGCATGCTTTTCTCCAGGTACTCCAGTTTCCTCCCACAGACCAAAAACATACATGTTAGGCTGATCGGTAACTCGAAATTGTCTCTAGGTGTGAGTGAGGGAGTGAATGGTTGTCCTGTTTGTCTCTATGTGTCCCTGTGATGGACTGGAGACCTGTCCAGGGTGTCCCCCACCTCTCGCACAGTGATAGCTGGACATGGGCACCAGTGACCCCCCGCGACCCAAAAAGGAAGAAGCGGCTAAAGATAACTGATGAATGGATGGGATTTGTTTGACCACAGAACATTGTTTCACTTTTCCTCAGTCCAGTTTAAATGAGCTTTGCCTCATTATGGATGATGTTCATGAATATTTTTCATCTTTGCATGGCAGAGCTTTACGCAGCGTTTTTGGATGGCCTGGTGAACTGTCTTTATGAAGCGTTTCTGAGCCTGTGCTGTGTGATATCAACAGAATCACATCTGGTTTTAATGCAGCTCAGCTCAGAGAATGCTCTAAATTTTTGAAACCCATTATTATGAACTGTAGATGAGCACAGCTAACTAAAAAGTTAACTTTGCTAACCCATATTCCAACGTAATAAGCCAATAGCGTGCCTAACGAACTCTTAGAGACACGCCCACAACAGACAGGAACGAGCTTATGAGTTTGGTTTGCTGACTAAAAGTTGGGAAAACCTAATTTAGCAGATGCTAATTCCGCTAAATGAAAAATTAATTCAGCTATTAGCTGTTAGCGGATCAACAAAACTGTGCCCACCACTGAGCAAGGTTCAAGGAGACTTTATTGTCATTTGCATCACATGTGGTACATCAGGTGGAATGAAATTGTGGATTCAAGGTTCCGGTTATACGCCCAAAAATAGCAATAATATAAAGAATACTGTATATAAAATAGAATCAGTATAGGATCTCAGATAAATGCTCAACACTAATAATATAATAAAAATAAGGTGTCTCAAACAGCAACCTGAAAATATGTGATATTAAATTATGATGTTAGATCAGGGGTCTGCAACCTTTACGATCAAAAGAGCCATTTCTGCCCTTCCGTTCACTAAATTAAATGTGTCAAGAGCCGCAATACCTGCTACAACTGTCATTATCAACTGGTGGCCCATGGGCCATTTTAAGTTTGCTAGAGGGGCTTTTCCAGTAGGTGTGAAATTACAAAACTAAAAACATCTAATGATTGTTAACATTTATTGATATTTTTACATTTTGAGACAAAAGAAAATATTGGATTCCATTCATCTTCCATTCATCTGTCCAACGTCTTGTATTGTCTTGTATTTTGCCAATAAAAAAAACTAAAACAGTGAACTGTGCAGACAAATGTGCTTTTTATAAAAATGTGGAGTACCTTATTTCTTGGACTATAAGGCGCATTTAAAATCCTTAAATTTTCTCAAAAATTGACAGTGAGCCTTATAATCCAGTGAGTCTTCTGTATTAATTCTGGTTGTGCTTACCGGTACTGACCTCAAACCGATTGTATGTGGTTATTATGAATGAGCTGGATAAAGTTTGACTTATCTGACTGTTTTGATAATGCGCCTTATAATCTGGTGCACCTTAAAGTACAAAAAATATGGTAATTGCGAATCCTACTTTGAAGAATAAACCATAAAGTTAAAGTGAGTATAATTTACTTTGTGTATTAGTATCCACATATTTGCAAAGGAGTTGACAGGAAAACTGTTAAACTAGTCATTTTTTGTGGGTACAACATCCTATAAAATTCAGTTTTATGTTAGTTTTGGTCAAAGCTTGAAAGAGCCGCTGCAGAGGGACCAAAGAGCCACATGTAGCTCCAGAGCCGCAGGTTGCAGACCCTTGTGTTAGATTATGGAATATTAAAAGTTCCAAATATTTGGTGGAGGATCATTATTATGAAATAACTCCACTATTTAGACACAGGTTTTTACAGGCCGGTGAATCTCTGCTTGCATTTACTTCAGCCTCTGTAAACAAATGTTTTTTATACGCAGTCCTCTTTCTGACTTGTTGCCATCTTAATAGTTACAAACTGCCATTCCAGCTGTTTCATATTTGTACCACTTACTTTTACATCCATTCTTCCCCTGTCCCCAAAGTTTTAGATGTATCTCGGTCATAATATTCAATATTAGCTTATATTTTTCTTCTAGATGCTGCAATTTCTTTGTTTCAATATTTAATATGTTGACCAGGTTTCATTGTTGTTTAGTAATGGGCTTATTGGTTTGAAAATCACTGCATTTAGTGTTTATTTATGTTTTACTCAATGTGCCAACTCTTTGCAACTGGGTTTGTGTCTAGTTTTCCCCAAGTTTTATACGTCTATTATTTGAAAGTCTTGTGACGTCTGGATTTATCCACGGGTCACTGCTGAGTTGTGCAAGTTTCGAAGCCACGTCTTGTTTTTTTATGCGTATGCTTCTTGTTGTTAGCTGCACCATATGGAGCGATGAGTACTGTATACCCCTGGGCTACGACTGAAATAGCTCCTGTGCTTTTGATACACAAGCACAGATGCTGAGCTTCCTTTAGCAGTTTGATGCTTTTTTTCACGCCTGGTATCACTGCAAGATTTTATCTGGTTGTTGATCAAAGTGTATTTTATGATTTTACTGTGCGTTTGTTTTCAGCACAATGTACTGAAGGTCAAAGGTGACCGCGTGAGGCAAAAATGAGTCTGACTTCCTGGTTTCTGGTGAGCGGTGGGGGGACACGACATCGTCTTCCCAGAGAGATGATCTTTGTGGGGAGGGATGACTGTGAGCTCATGTTGCAGGTACAAAACATTAACTAGATAAAATGCATTACCTGCCAAAATACAGTGTGAATGCTTATTGCTGAAGAACTTGCTGAAAAACAGCTGAAATTAGCAAAAAAACATGCTGAAATGTAGCTGAAATGGAAGAACAAGCCTAAGTTAGCAGAAGAAAGCGCAAAGAACACGTTTGCTGAATTTGATTTAAATAAGCAGAAATTATCGCAGCAATTAGCTAAAAAAGCTGAAAGTAGCAAAACATAACAGAAAAGTAGCTGAAAATGCAGAAAGGAGCTTAAACTACCAGCATGAAGTGGAAGGAGCTGAAATGAGAAAGAAAAAAGGTGGATATTAGTTGAAAAGTCTAAATTTTGTACAAATAGCTAAAAAGTAGCTGAAATAGCAGAAAAAACTGAAACTAGCAGAAAAAAAGATTCATTTCCTAACGTGTCCAGTTTCATTCCTTTTTGTCTGTCTAAGCAGATCTCACTTGTAAATGAGTCTTCTAGGCTCAATGTGACTTATCTGTCTAAATAAAGGTTGAATAACAAAAGCTGAAATTAGCAGATAAAGTTAATTAGGCTGAAAGTAGTAGAAATTACTAAACAATAACTTGAATTTATCTGAAAACAGCTGAAATTAGCTGAAAATGTATAAAATGCTAAAAAGTAGCTGCGATGGCATGACAAGCTTAAATTTGCAGAAGAAAGTAGAAAGAACATGTTTTACCAATTAGACTGAAAGAAGCAGAAATGAGCACTAAAAAGTGGATATTATCTGAAAAAAGCTGAAATTGGCTAGGGATGCACCGATCCACATTTCTTACTTCCGATACAATACGATACTTAAATCTGGGTATCGACCGATACCGATACTTTTCCGATCTGATACCATTCAGGTATATGAGCCTGTATAATGAATTTTTTGAACTAAGACTATTCGTTTTAAAATTGTGTGAGTTAAACCCAATGAAGACACTCTGGGCCTTGCAACAGGAAACTCACAAACTTTGACAGCACACAAGAGGCAGGTCTATATCACAGACGTCCTTCTCACTCATGGTGCATCTGGAAAACTAAAATACCACTAAGCATTATGGGAAAGACACAAAATCCACTCCCGTAGTGGTTAAGGGGAGTGGACTGTGTTGTCTTTCCCATAATGCTTAGCGTTTTTTTTGTTTTCCAGCTTTAGGTGCAGCTGGAAAACTAAAATACCGCTAAGCATTATGGGAAAGACAACAAAATCCACTCCCGTAGTGGTTAAGGGGAGTGGAATGTGTTGTCTTTCCCATAATGCTTAGCGTTTTTTTTTTAGTTTTCCAGCTGCACCATGAGTGAGAAGGACGCCTGTGATATAGACCTGCCTCTTGTGTGCTATTAAAGGTTGGGTGTTTTTCCTGTTGTGAGGCCCAGAGTGTCTTCATTGGGTTTAACTCACACAAGGTTAAGACGGTAGTCACAGAAAATGGTGGAACATAAGTGCTCTTTGAAGCTTGATCGGAAATATCGGCAGGTTGGATCCGATATCCGATACTTAAATTATGCTGGTATCGGATGCCGATACAGATACTGGATCGGATCGGTCCCATCCCTAAAATAGGCACACAAAAAAATTGCAAAGTTGCTAAATTTTTCTAAAAGAAGCTGTAATTATCAGAAGGAAGTGGAAAGAGCACATTTTTGCTGAGTTAGGCTGAGAAAAGTTGAAATAAGTGTAAAATTGGTGGAATTAGCAAAAAAAAGATGCTAAAATTAGCATTAAAAACTGGTAAATAGTAGCTGAAATAGCAGAAAAAATCTGAAACTTGCAGAAATAAGCTGAAAGGAGCATAAAAAGCTAAAATTAGCAGAAAGAAGTTAGAAGAAGCACCAAAATGCTGTAGTTTGCAGAAAGAATCTAAAAGATCGCAAAACAGCTGAAATTAGCTGAAAGTAGCTGAAAGAGTTTAAATTTACACAAGGAAGCTAAAAGAAGCTGAAGCAGAACAAAATGTGAAAGGAGCAGTAAAAGCTTGTAAACAGATCTAAAGATCTGAAGGAAGTAAAATGAGCTCAATTCATTTTCTATGAGAAAAAAAGTAGCAGAAAAGGCTAAATATTTCAAAAAGCTAAAGTTGCACCAATACCAAAAGCCGTAGCAGGATTGTCCCGAAAGAGCTGAACGTTTTGTTGAAATAGTACAATATTTGTGGAACGAGAAATATGCTGAAAAACGTGCAGAAGAAAAAGGATCACAATAGTGCGAATAATTCAAAAACATTCACACTATTCACCTGTCCCTGTTTACTTTATATTACAATTCAGAACGGATTAGTTTGGATAGTGACTGACTGGATTTTGTGTAATTAAGTCTCGCAGTGTGGACAAACAGCATGCCGTCATCAACTACGACCCAAACACAGACGAACACAAAGTGAAGGACTTGGGCAGCTTAAATGGGGTGAGTGTGCTACTCATCATTTCTGCATTAAATTAACTCTTTACCACTTTCAGAAAAATAATTTTTCTTTAAACCTTGTGAGGAATCCAGTCCAATTTCTTGATTGTTGTTGTGTTATACATCTAAAATTCATGTGAAAATGTAAACCTAATCTCACTGCAGGGCCTAAAAATAATATCCAGTGTTGCAATATGACGTAAAACTTTGATGATTTTTTTTTTTCCAGACAAAAACAAAAAGGTTGTAAGTAGAACCACAGGAATGTAGCATTTTAGCAGTGTTTTTAAACATTTTTTTTATTTCTTAGTCTAATGGGATAAATCTTTAACTACCGAATTCTTCCATAACTGCTTCAATTTGTAGAAAAAAATCAACTTGCACTAAAATTTGTAAATTTGCTTGCCACTTCAACTGTGATTTATTTTTAAAAAGTTAAATAAAAAGAACTGTCATTATTCTCGGTACAAATGTCCATGTCCATTTTATGCAGAAATTGCTACAGTGTGCAGTTATATGATGTTTAAAAGTCCCCACTCAACACCATGAAATCAAACATAAAATGTTATCTTGAAATACAGTATACCAAATGGAGCAGTTTGAAAGCGTTTACTCCAGGAGTTTTTCCAGATATAATGTTGTGCAAGGCCAAAATGCAGGTACAGTGTCAACAAATCTGAGCATAATTATGTTACTAAACAAGGTCAAGGTTCTTTATTGCCATTTACATCACATGTGGTACATGAGGTGGAACAAAACTATGCACACAGGGTCCCAGTTACATCCAACAATAGCAAAATATAAATTGTAAAAGAAAAACAGTAGTAAGATCTAAGATATGAACTAAGAAATATAGTTAATAGTGCAAAACAATATGCTGAACAACAGCAGCGCGAACGAGTCTGTGTGAGCGGATGAGTATGAATACAACAGCATGAAATAAATCAGCAGCATGAGATCAGCAGCATGGATAATCAGCTGCACATAACAACCGAGTGGCATTACAGTGATTTTTTTTTCCCCACAGTGATTATCCTGGTTAGGTATTCATGAGTCTAACAGCCTCAGGGTAGAAGCTGTTCCTCAGTCTAGTGGTTCTACACCAGTGGTGCTCACACTTTTTCAGCATGCGAGCTACTTATAAAACAACCAAGTCAAAATGATCTACCCAATACAAAAATGCAAAACATACAATTATCTTCAAATGTATTAAGGATTATTTTTATGTACAACGTATGTTGATGTACCTTGCATAAGCCAATATTGCACAACACATATAATAAATCAGGGGTCACCAATGTGGTGCCTGCAGGCACCTGGTTGCCCGCAGGCACCACATGAGGTGCCCGGGGTGGTAACAGCAAAACAACGAGGAGCAACAGTTCATCAGCTAACGTTAGCTTCAATGCTAACTAGCCCCCTGGTGGCTCACAGACAGAAGAATGTCAGAGCAGCTTTGAGAAGGTACGTTATCACCGTTACAATGGATGACAGCAGGCTCTGTCTTTAGCTACGTGGTTAGGTTTAGAGTAAAGGGTCTTGGGTTAGGTTTAGGGTCTGGGTCAGGTTTAAGGTTAGGTTTAGGAAAACAGTTACAGTATTCGTCGGATTATAACACGCTCCTGTGTATAACACGCTTTGTCCAATTATTGCCAATAAATTGGAAAAATCCGTAAATAACACGCTTCGGCATATAACACGCTATTATGCGTCACCGCTACGCGACGCGTCAGCGCCTCATTTGCCCTGTTTAAAATGGCGGCCACAGAAGCGAGCGAGCACGAAGAACTTCAAAGATTAACACGGTAAAAACAATTGTTTCTTTGCGAGAAAAAATATATTTCTTAGCTGACATTATAGCACAAGGGTTCCTGAGCTTAACCGATTCACGAAATGGTCAAATCTGCTAGATTATAATTTGTTTTGGTTTGACTTCTTCCAAAACCGTCTCGTGCGCTACTAAAATAAATTATAAAAAATTTAATTTTATCTCAAATGTCTTATACAGCTAACAGTGTGTAAATGACCACCAAATAATTAGGCTCTGTAAGTTTCAAGAAAATCCGCGATGTGGTTTATGAGTTATCTTGCTAAAAAACTGTTAACGTCACAGCTAACAGCAGCTACATCCAGAGCAGGAGGCGGGCAGCGACAGAGTCAGTCCGACCAGAGGAGGCTTTTTTTGGACACATGAGCTAGAAACGGTCTGGAAGTGGCCCCCTAGCGGACAAAAGTGGTACTGCACCATTTTTTTGCCCAAAATGAAAAACAGCGATATCAGAGTCAAAAATGGGTCTAAAAATATGGGAAAAAATCCATAAATAACACGCTTTGGCGTATAACACGCAGGACATTCAAATGAGTAAAAAA
>JBBPBX010057965.1:0-22254 GCA_038048925.1 Garcialebias charrua
AAAACTAAAGAACGATGAACAGCAATGGTAGAATTTCCTTAAACAATAAACAATAGAAAACAAAAAGAAAGAAAAAAAAAAAAAATATTTATTTTTTTTTTTTTTTAACAAAGTATCAAAAAACTAGCAAAACATTATAAGGTAGACGTATAAAATCAAAGACAGGAACAAATCTGCATTGGTTTTTGCCAGGATTCCAACAGATTCTGAAAACCATTTAGGGAGGTCAGGGCCGAGAGCTTCAGATCTTTTTGTAAGATATTCCATGAAGCAGGAGCAGAGTAGGAGAAGGCCCTTTTTCCAAGTTCAGTCCTCACTGACGGAACACTGCAGGTAATCATGTCCTGAGAGCGCACACTGTAGCTGCACTCACGCAAAGACATGTAGGAGGAGATGTATGAGGGCAGTAGACCAAGAAGTGATTTAAAGATGAAAATGTACCAGTGGAAGAGTCTGCGTGAGGTTAATACCAAATCCAATAATTCTCAGTTGGGTCATCTGGAAACTGGAACTGTCCAGATGACCCGACAGAATTATTGGGTTGAGAATTTTATGTTTATTTGATGGTGATTTCCATCTTTTTGGAGGCTAAATACAAATACAAGGTGAACATCAATTTATTTGTATAAAAATTTTGGCCATATCGTCCAGCCCTACACATAAGAAATGGTAATCTTGGCTGGAGTTTTTCTGTCTAATTCCTCTTTATATGGTACATCAGGGTCTGAAGAGTTCTTGTACCACATTGTAACATGGAGGTCATCTGGTGACACCTGGTCTTGAACTTGGACAGTGCTTTTTCCCTCATCCAGGAGTTTAGCTCCCGTTGTAGTTGGGGGTTTGTTTGGCACATCTAATGTGTAGTAATACTTAGGCGGACCCACACCCTGCAGTGCTAGGGCTGAAGGTGTGGGTGTGTTCTTGGTTCTGACCACAGTTAGCCCATCTTCTGTAGGCATCAATGCCAATGACAGTTCCACCAGGCCATCCCGTCCCAATAAATTTACCGGGCAGTCTGGCAGTAGAAGAACTGACATTTTACATGATTTGCCCTTGGGATCTCTGATCCAAATAAGTTCAGTTTCAGGGACTGTTGTCAGAGTGCCATGAGCTGCTCTTACTGTTATAAATTTATCTCCTTGTTTAATCCAGGGCATTGGCTCTTTTATAGTGGTTCTACATGCCCCTGTATCACACAGGAAGGTTACTGGTGTTCCTTGGATCATTAGAACGATTTCTGGTCTGAATTTTTCTTGATAAAGGATTTCTTCTAAGTTTAAAAGTTCTAACTCATTTTTAGCTTCTGTTTCAATCTCATAGGTTTTAGTTTCAGTTTCAGGTACGGTTAGTCATGCAGGGGTATTCGTGTTTGACATGGTTTTACAGTCACGAGCCATGTGTACATTTGGGCAGTTACATTAAGACATTAAAGTTTGTGCAGCTGAATCAGCACTCAGCTTACATTTTCCATTTGGCTTAAATTTATTAAGACTGTAAATCATTTGAAAGGGTAGTGCATATGATGCAAACTCAAGCTTATATATACACACCAAAAGTAGTATAAAATGGCATTTTATAATTAATAAATCTATTCAATGTAAAGTGCTAGGCAAAAAGACTATTAAACTGCTAGATAAATCTAAAAATATTCAGTCTCAGTGTTAGGCTGCAATGTTAGTTTAAATACTACCAGTGAGGTTATGGGTCATTGCGGGGTTCCAGTCTCCCACGGATCCTTTTGACCTGGTCTGTATTTTATCTCTAGAGTCTGATGGTTCATAGGTAGGTGGTGGCTCGTTTGGTGGTGCAGTTGGGTCTATGTTTCTGTCACTATCTGCATGAGTCATTGTCAGTTTAGTTCTTTGTTCTTCATGTCTATAGTTACCATCATTCAAACTGGCTTCACCATTAACCGCTTTCCTTAACAGGTAGTTATAATAACCAGACATGTCATCTTCTTTCTTAGAAAAATATACATTTCTTTTCTCGTCTTTTTCTCTCTCTTCCTCTCTCTCTCTTTTCTCTTCTTTCTACAACTTGCATCCATAATTCTGTATGGGGGTAGCCTTCATTATTCATTTTGTTAGGTTTATCTTTGGTCTTTGTCTTTATTTTAGTTTGAAGTTCTCTTATGTTTTTTATAGTTAATCTACCGTCAAAGTCGTGTTCTTTTATCCATAGGGGTAGGTGTTGTACGCTTGCAGGGTCTGTTTTTTTTATTATCTTCCAGTCTTTACATGTTAAACTGTCTATGCATTTTTGAGCATTTTTGCTTTGTCCCTTACCCATTTTGAACTAGATTTGGATCCAGTAGGGGGTTTCACATAGGGTGACTAATACTGGATTTAAGTAACAGGACAGTGATAAAAGATCCTTATGGCAAGAATCACTTCAACTCAAATGAGCGGATTCTTCTTAGCCTCTGACACCAAAAGGTTTCACTGTTTGTTTCCTGTTATTTTGGTATGAAACAAAAGAACCAAGCGGTACTTTTATTTCCTTTTCACACTCACAAACACATGCATACATTTTTAGCGCTTCTTTTTATTCCTATTTATCTTAAAGTAGAGGGCTCCGCCGCCCTACACAGAATTTAATTGACTGTTTTTAGTTGTTTATCTAAGTCAAAGGAGTCTGTCCTCCTGCGGAATTTAACTACTTCTTTTTACCTGATAGAGTCTAGAATTGTCAGGGTTTGTTTTACTCAGCTAGCTTTCACACTTCACTCGTTTTAAAATAAAACGATACTCACTCCACTCTGTGTCACGTCTCTCCTGGACTCCGTCAACCGTCGGACCCCAGTCAGTGAGGAGGACTCCAGTCCTGCACAGGAAAATTTCCAGAGTAAAATTTACTCAATTTGAATAAAATTTTACTCTAAAAAATACAACATTTGGTCCCAGTCTAAATAGAGTAAAATTTACTCTCATGGAAGAGTTGAAATTACAGATTAAAATCTACTCTATTTAGTGCAAAAATTTTAATCAATGCCAAGAGACTTTACTCCAAGTTGATTAAAATATAAATTACTCTACTGTATTTTTACTCCAAGTTGATTAAAAGTAAAATTACTTTACCGTATTTTTACTCAAATTTGATTAAAAGAAAAAAATACTCTACCGTATTTTTACTCCAAGTGGAATATAATTTATTCTACATAGAATTACATTTTATTCTAAGTAGAGATAACTTTTACTCTGACTGAAAAGGAATTTTACACAAAATAGAAATAAATTTTATTCCATATAGTGTCAAACTGTGCTCTTAATAGTATAAAATTTTACTCCCAATTTAATTGAATTTTATTCCATATTGTGCAGTTAAACATTAAATTAAATTGTAAAATAGAACCAAATTTAACTTTATTTCACTCACTATGCAATTGTTTTACAGCTATTCTACACTGTTAAGTTTGTAAGAGTGCAATGAATAGACCAGAAATCAGTATTTCAGCCATTTTTATTGTTCACAGGAATGGAACAATATACTGTAAACATTTGCATATTCATGACTGTATGACACATGTACCGTAAATCAAAAGCTCTTCTACGTAAATAACACGAGGTCCTTCTCCTTTACCCAAATCTTGAAAAGCACTGAAATGCTTAGACACACCGTTTGCAGTGCAAATGTAACAAACAGTAACCTCTCATCTTTCACAACATTGTAGATCTTATGGAAAACTGGCATTTCCCAATAAACTTCTTTACAAACAACTAAATCTGCACAATACATATTTCCATGGTGTTTGGCCCAGTTAACATTTACCATAATACTTTGGTGTTGATTAGTAACTGAATAGTCTCTGCTATCTCACAGCCTTCTCATGCGCTTTATTGAGATGCTTTCTGAACCCAGAAAATGTGCCATAAACTTGAGCACAACCTGCCTGACCACATTTAAGACGAAGTGTCTTACCAGAGCAAAGTCCATGGATCACTTTTAAGTGCTTGGTCAGAGAATTAGCATTTGTCTGGTACTTCTTACAAATGAAACAGAACATTCCAACTCAACTTAATATTGAAACAATCGTAGCAAAACCACTATTAAACGCAGCATCCGAACCCTCAACTCTGTAACCCTAGGATTCACTTTGGTTGTCTAACATCTATCTCGTAAATGGCGGTCTGCAGAAAGCTGCACACATTGACCAGATCATGGTCATATGAAGTGCCGAACACAAAGTGAGCTTTAAAAAGTTCATCAACACAGGCAAGTGATTTCCAAGGTATGGCATGTTTGTCAATCACAAGGAAGTACAGTACTTGTGAATCACGCTCCTCTGAGTCCTTCCTGCAAGCAGGTATGGTTGACAGCTTTCTGCGATGCCATCAAGGTGCCCCTGGATGCTGGTTCCCGTCTGAAGTACTTGTGAATCACGCTCCTCTGAGTCCTTACTACAAGCAGGTATGGTTAACTGATTTCTGCAATGCCATCAAGGTTCCCCTGGATGCTGGTTCCCGTCTGTGGCAAAAACAGATAAGAATTAAAACATGATTGGTCTTGGGTTTCTAAGGAGACGGGGTTCTTATAGATAAGGCAAATTAATTTTGAGGACCTCTTTAATGTCACTTGAAATTAAATTTAAAACCAACTTCACAAGAAATACAAATAATTAAATAAAAAAAGTGAAGAATAGATAACATACTTTCCGCCCTTTAAGTCGCTCCGCCCTATATTTGTTGTTTCTTCCGGCACTCGGCAAGGCAGGTCGCATATCTTTCTGCTCTTCCCTCCCTAAGTTTTTCCTACTCCCTGCTTGCTTTTCGTCTCGTCTGCGACCCTTCAGCGCTCACTCGAACCAATATGGAATTAATCAATTGGGCTGTTTCTTCAATGGATAAGATTTTTTCCACGAAGCGGACCGTGTCAGGAGAAGCTGTCTGTCCCTCCGACACACACGCGGCTGGATACGTGCTGGACTCGTGGGGTCAGTGGCAGCCCATGTGTCTGTCCGTTCTGAGTGTCGAAGACGTGGAGGATTTGTGGATTATTGGATTATTGGTAGCAACTGCTCTGTTTTTTGGCGTAACCGGAGTTGTTTGTTATCGGAAGCTGAGGGAGGCTTCGGCGGCTATCAGAGCGCTGTCGGGACTGCCTGATCAGCAAAATTCTCTGAACCGGGCCGTGGGCTCCTCATCCCAGCTGCTGTATGAGCTCAATCGCACGATTGGTGCAGTGGTGGACCACCGTGCACCTGCTGTCCGTTTTGGGACTTGTTTGCAGCCACCCAGGATCGATCAAGGGACAGGTGGAAGCTCATGAAAGCGGGGCAGAGCAGAACCACATATTTGGATTTCTTTCGGCCATGAAACAGCACCCACAGACTTGGAGGCGGCAGTGGAAAAGAACACTGTGGTCTATTTGGATAACAAACAAGAACATTATCTGGCTTCTGCACATGTCCTTGAAAAGCGGGCTGTGGGAATCCATTCTCCCAGAGTGAGGAGCTGAAGCCCCCCCCCCTCCCCCTCCCCAGAGATTTCTGTGAAGCTTCAGATAACACCCAGCTGCACACCTGCTGAACTTTGTGTTTGTCTGAAATTAATCATAGACCCAATCTCCTTGCCTGCCGTATTTCCTTTGTTATTGTACCTAAATGTGCTCTGATATGGTTTTTACTGAATCACGCGGTGTCTTGAAGACAAAATGTGATTCATCTTTTTTTAATATCAATGCTGTGAATCCCAGTGTTTCTGCCTGTTTTTCCTGCTTTTGACCTTCATCTGGAGACAGATTGGGCCTGGCCGCGCTAAGAGCATATCAATGTGTTGAATAAACATGTCGTGTGTTGATAAAACATATCGTGTGTTGATAAAACATGTAATGTGCTTTGTTTTGCTGCAGCTTTTGCACTCATTTCTCTTCTGGATGCCTGCAACTACATACTTACGTTGTAATCGGTGAAAATTGATGCAATGTTAATAAAACTCCTTGATTCCTTGATTCCTTGATTCCTTGATTCCTATATATCGCAGTTTAAAAAAAAAACAATTTTCATGTCCTACGACATATTAGCCTGGCCCTCGCCATTCCTACGCAGCTCCGCTCAATTCTCATTTCCCTTCACTGCTCAGTCTGGGACTTCTCCCATAGACAACGATTTCTCCGGTAGATTTTTGACCGGACCAATCAGAGAACAGAAGGGACTGAGTTTTGGCCCCTAACCCACGCCCCCACCTGTCCCAGCACACAGCCAGCGAGCAGCCGCATGTTCTCATTCAAAGCGATGCAAAGCGATGTAGGACTGTTTTATAAATGACACAAATGTATTAATCTCCCCTTCTTAATCCCTTATCTGGAGTTTTCTTTTGTTTTTTTGGCCAAAAGTCAAGTGTTCGCTCCCTCCTCCTCCTCCTCTCCCTCCGCTGATAAGGAAATGCTCCCACCTGTCCCAGCGCGCAGCCAGCGAGCAGCCGCATGTTCTCATTCAAAGCGATGCAGGACTGTTTTATAAATGACACAAATGTATTAATTTCCCGTTCTTAATCCCTTATCTAGTTTTATTTTGTTTTTTTGCCAAAAGTCAAGTGTTCGCTCCCTCCTCCTCCTCCTCTCTCTCCGCTGAGTGCAAAGAATAAGAAAATGACTGAGGTTGTCACGAGAGAATTAAACTCAGGTTTTACGTTGCTGTCCGAATCCCTGCATATTTTCTGGTCTTCTGGTGTGCTGGACCAGTGCTACATGGTTTTATTTAATTTTTTTCAAACGTTTTATAACATATAAACACAGAATATGCAGGCAGCGAGAGAAATAGCAGCAGGAGGCGGAGGGAGCAGAATAGCTTTCCCTGTTCAAAATTTTCCTAAGATCCAATGGTTTTGTTCCTCAGGCAGAGGCCACGCCTCCAGCAAGAATCGTTTCTCTATGGAGAAAGTCCAGACCCTAGTCCGAAGCAAAGGACAAGGGTCTGGTTTTAACCAGGCTAGCGACATATGGGACGAAGCAACATATTTATGGATTTATTACCATATTTTTAGATCAATTTTTGGCTCAGATATGACCGTTTCCATTCATTCTGACGGTAAAAAAAATGGAGCAGTACCCTTTTCGGCCACTAGGGCGCAGTACTTTCGGCCGCTAGGGTCCACCGACCGTTCCCAGCTCATATGTCCGAAAGAAGACTCATCTGGTCGGACTCACTCTGTTGCAACCAGGCCTCCTGCTCTCTGAACTCTGTTTAAGGCAACACACTCGTTACCTCAGTGTTTGACTGTTAGCAAAATAGCTCATGAACCACAGGACAGATTTTGATGAAACTTACAGAAAGTAATCACTGGATGGACATTTATAACTGATTAGCTTTTGGAGATGTTTGAGCAAAAATCTGATTTATTTATAATTAATTTTCGCAGCGTGCGCGACCGTTTGGAAAACCGTCAAAGCTAAACAATTTAAATCCAGAAGATTTGACCATTACGTGAATTTATTAAGGAACGGTTAAGCTCAGAAACACTTACTATAATGTCAGCAAACAAATGTATTTTTTAGGTTTATCTTGTTAAATTTTAAAGAAATGAAGCGTATCCGCTCGCTGTGCATGCACGTTTCACATGCACGCTTCGCAGCACCGACGTAGCGAAACTATTTTTTTTAATTCAGCTGATTTGAACATTCAATCAACTTTTATTTAGTCAGCTAAATCTTATTGAGCCTCGAGGGCTCATTTACAAAAGCGACCTGCTACAAACTAAAGTACATTACTATTACAGTACTAAAGAACATTACGTGCATTTATTAAGGAAAAGTTCAGCTCAGACACATCTTTGCTATAATTTTCAGCAAACGAAATTATTGTTTTTAAGTGTTAATCTTGTTAAAGTCCTACCGTGCACGCTCCTGTGGCCATTTGCGGTGACGCATGACATACGCGACGCGTCAGCAGTGACGCATAATAGATGCAATGTATACGAAGGTGCGACACGTTTATGGATTTTTCCACTTTATTGGACAATACCGTACTTTCAGCCCCATGTCGCATTAGTCCAATTATATTCAATAAAGTGGAAAAATCCATAAACGTGTCGCACCTCCATATACGTTGCATCTATTATGCGTCACCGCTGACGCGTCCCGTATGTTATGCGTCACCACAAATGGCCACAGGAGCGCACATGGTACGATTTTAACAAGATCAACACTTAAAAACAATTATTTGTTTGCTGAAAATTATAGCAAAGATGTGTCTGAGCTGAACTTTTCCTTAATAAATGTACGTAATGGTCAAATCAGCTGAATAATAAAAAAAAAAAGTTTCGCTACGTCGGTGCTGCGAAGCGTGCATGCGCAACAAGCGGATACTCTTCATTTCTTTAAAATTTAACAAGATAAACACATAAAAATATATATTTGTTTGCTGACATTATAGTAAAAGTGTTTGAGCTTAACCTTTCCATAATAAATTTACGTAATGTTCAAATCAGCTAGATTTCAATTGTTTCGCTTTGACGGTTTTCCAAACGGTCGCACGCGCTGCAAAAATTAAATTATAAATAGATAGCAAACATCTCCAAAAGCTAATCAATTGTAAATGTCCATCTAGTGATCACGTTCTGTAAGTTTCATCAAAATCTGTCTAGTGGGTCTTGAGCTATTTTGCTAATAAACACTGAGGTAACAGTAGTTCAGACCTCCAGAGAGCAGGAGGCCTTGCTGCTACAGAGTGAGTCCGACCAGATGAGGCTGCTGTCGGACACATGAGCTGGGAACGGTCAGTGGACCCTAGCGGCCGAAAGTGGTACTGCTCCACTGTTTATCAGAATGAATAGAAACGGTCATATCTCTGCCAAAAATTGGTCTAAAAAATATGGGAAAAAAATCCCTAAATATGTCGCTTCGCCGTATAAGTCGTAGGACATGAAAATTTGTTTTAAAAAAAACTCGACTTATAGGCCGGAAAATACGGTTGTTTTGATCAACATAAATGTTCCCTTTACTGTAACCTTACCTTTACAAACTTCACAAGATGTTCACTGGCTTGTCTGGCAGAGAGTTTTCCTGTTCTCTTGCAGCCATGAGGTGACGGTGGCAGGAGGTGCACAAGGATCAAAATAGATGACGTCACTGTCCCGTCCTGGAAGAAAAAGTAATATTGTCAGGATTTTCAGACAGGACAGAAACGAACCCAATAATTGCAGGCAGGGAACTCAGACTCGGCAGGTACAAAAATAAATATTTTTAATAATAATAAATTAAAGAGATGACGTGGCAGCATAAACTTACAACGGGAGATAATCAGGATAGGACCAAGACAAGATCAGGACAGGACAAGACCATACCTAACGACAACACGACAAAGGACCAGACTCTCAGACAGACTATATACACACAGACAAGACATGATGTGATTACAAACACCTGGGAATACAAGGAGGGAAATAATCTAATAATCTTGGGTTAGGAGCGTGAGTAGTGAGAAGCTCTGTTTTTATTGGCTGGTTAAAAACTCTGTTTTTATTGGCTGCTGGTGAAGATTCTCAGTCATCCAGGACATGATAAATCAAAAAGGCGTTCAATTCAGGATCAACTGGACTTTATTTGTAACAGAAAACGTTTCGACTTCTGTCCAGAAGTCTTTTTCAATTCTGAATGGAAGCTGTGAGAACGAGAAGTTTTATACAGGCTTACAAGTCAATAACACATACATGTAAATTGACAGATCACACCTTAACAGTAGGGAGTCCCTTGAAGTCTCTGACAGAAAACACAACTAATCACAGCTGAGGTAACACATACATGTAAATTGACAGAACACACCTTAACAGTAGGGAGTTCCCTTGAAGTCTCTGACAGAAAACACAACAACTGTATGTAAATTGACAAACAACACCTCACAGCCCAACAACAGAGGCTTCTCAACAAACTTTGTTAGTCTAATTCACAGACAAGACACCTCTGCTCCCATCCGGTGTAAGACCTTTGTGAATCAGCCCCAAAACTGAGTTGTAAGTTTTGGAAAGTTGAAATCTCAGACCTCCTCCTCTGTTAAGAGAAGGTTTTTCTCTCTTAACATACAAAGCTTCCTTAACACCCCTCTCAAACCATCTGTGTTCTCGGTCCAAAATTTGCACATTTTCATCCTCAAATGAGTGTCCCTTGTCCGTGAGGTGAAGGTGAACAGCTGAGTTTTGTCCAGAGGTGGTGGCTCTCCTGTGTTGGGACATTCGTTTGTGAAGAGGCTGCTTCGTTTCTCCAATGTAACGGTCTGAGCAGACCTCGCTGCACTGGACTGCATACACCACACCACTCTGTTTGTGTGTGGGGGTTCTGTCCTTCGGGTGGACCAGCCTCTGTCTGAGAGTTCTGCTGGGTTTGAAATGTACTGGGATGTTGTGTTTGTTGAAAATCCTTCTGAAATTCTCTGAGACTCCAGCAACATAAGGAATGACAATGTTTTTCCGTCTGTTAGCATTTTTCTGTTGATTATTGTGTTTAGCAGATTTTCTCGCTGACTTGACAAAAGCCCAGTTGGGATATCCACATGTTTGCAGCGATTTGTTGATGTGTTTCTGTTCCTTTTCCTTCCCTTCTGTCCTTGTGGGGATGTGTTCTGCCCGATGCTGTAAGGTTCTGATAACAGAAAGTTTGTGCTCCAGTGGATGGTGAGAGTCAAACAGAAGATACTGGTCTGTGTGGGTTGGTTTTCTGTAAACTTCAATGTTGTTCAATGTTCTGTTACAAATAAAGTCCAGTTGATCCTGAATTGAACGCCTTTTTGATTTTTATTGGCTGGTTAAGGACGGACCACTGTGTGTTTTTATAAATGCTTTTAGAGAAGCAAGGGGACTTTGGGTTTTTTCAGAGATTACTTTGTCTAACATCAGTCTGTCAGGAGATAGTGACAGAGTGAAGAAATATGTTAAAAATATATTGTTAGAAAAGTTAGACTGCACTACAAAACTGCGGACTGCAGCTTTAACACTTCCAGAGTAAGCTTACCAAACAGTGACAGCAGGAGGAGGTGCACTTATATTGAACCAATTTATATAAAATTATGTTACATTAAAAACTTTTTTTTATAATCCATTGCAACTTACCATTTTCCACTTCTGTTGAGCCTTCAGCATTGTGAAGAAGGTTCTCAAGGTCATCAGACTGTGTGAGACCACAGCTTTGAGGACTTTCTGCTTGTAGACAGTGGGCCATTTCTCTAGGAACTTTGCAGAGATGGCTTCCCCAATCATCAATGTAAAATCTTGCTCAACCTGGACAATAGATGAAGTAAAGGTTTTAAAAATCATTTTGTTAAACTTTCTCACATCCACCTTAACTGAAACATTACCAGTAGGGTAAGTTGAACCAAAGATAAACATACCGGTAAACCTCCTGGAATCTTGCTAAGTCCAAAAATATACTAGACTTCACTGGGTCATGAATCTTCTTCTGGCAATAGTTGAAAGTCTGTTTCATCTTCCTCCTAACAGTTCCTTCATCAGCTGTGTGCTTAATCAGCGCAATGGACTCAGAACACAAGCTATCTGTCATAAGGCAGTCTTCTTCTCTCAAACGGTCTCTATCAGTTGTTGGTCCCCCTAAAAAAAATGTATATGAATGTGACACTCCAGCATAGAATTTAATAAATAAGGCTTGGGAAATTATTGTGCAGTTTGGTTGCAGGATGAAATGTGTACAAGTATAAATACACGTACCTGTTTGGGTTTGTGACAGCCTGGGGACCTTCTTTTGTTCATTAGAAGCTTCCCTCTGGACAAACGCAGTCTCCAAGCCAGATACCTACTCGCATCTTCTGCACTGTAATAATGCTCCTAAAAGTAGGTGAATGATAAATGTTTTAAAGGTATGATAGCAAAAACAACCATAAATGCTAGTAGCTGTGATTTGCAGATTTTAGTTCACACGCACAGCTTGCATCTTTCATTACATAAAAATACTGTAATGTATTTTTCAATAATCATATAAACATACTTATCAAAGTGAATAAAATATTAAGATAAACAGTTGAAACCATCATGGGTTTTTAATTACAAAAAGAATGTTGAACATGATGTAAATAAATAAAGAATGGTTTAAGATGTTTTAAGGTAACTGTAAATAAATTATTATGATATATATAAAAGAGTGCTCCCGGATGTTTTAATCAGTGCAAAGCGAACCTGCATGGCCTTAAAAGCAATAAGGTGTTATTCTCTGGGTGAAATTCCCATGGCGTTGTTGTTCTTAATTTATTCATGCTCTCAGGGCATGCCACATCACAAACGCAGACCCTATCCCCAAGGACCCCTTAGCTGTCTAACAAGATGCCTGACATAAAAATACGAATTAGCTGTCTAACGTAAAAAATACGAATTAGCTGTCCAACAAGATGCCTGAACAAAACAATGCATAAATACTAGGAGAATTTTGAACACCCCGCTAGCTGCTCGCTTGCTTCCTGCTAGCTGACCGCTTTTCTTAGTGTCTTTTTTCGGTCGCTCACTCTCTGCTGTATCACCCAAGCACAAGTTTAATCCTGTTTTTAGCGCTGTTCTACAATAAAGATAATTACTAGCATAGTAGGCCTCCGCGCCATTTTCTAGGCAGAACAATGGCTCCACATGCTTCGACTCCTCTTTTAAACTCTGTTCCTCAGTTTAAAAATAGCGACAGCCTTGACTGTGAAAATAAAAAAATGGACGTAGCATTGTACAACTCTTATGCGCTGCTCTACAAGAAAAGTTTCTAGCATAGTAGGCCTCCCGCGCCATTTTATAGCAGAACAATGGCTCCACATACTTCGACTGTACAGCTAGCTACTCTTTTAAACTCCGTTCCTCAGTTTAACGACAGCCTTGACTTGTGAAAATAAAAAAAATGGACGCAGCATTTATTTCTGCTTTGTTGTAAGTGGCTAAACTAAGTTAGCTGAAGCACACATGTTCACTAGTTAGCCAACCATCATAATTCCTCGTTGCAGCCCTCCTTCCTCCACAACCACACAGCAGCACGTCATCTTTCCACTAGAGATAATTAGTCTAAATAATTTTTAAAAATCATAAAACCCCACGTAAAATATATCTACAACCCATTAGGGGACTTACCTGGCTCACAGCTAACCGTCGCCTTCGTTTCCACTGCGGTAAAACAAGTTGGTGGAAGAAACGAAACTTAAGGTGGTGGAAGAAACGAAACTTAAGGAAATTCAGTGGGCGTGTTCTTGTTTCACTCCAATATGATTTGCTCTGTTTTTTTGCACCAACTCTATCCACCTTATTTTCGATTTCCCGCCACTACCCATAATTCATAGCGGAAGCCGGGGGTGTACTTCCGCCCGCGGTCCCGCGCTCTTGTTCACGTTTGTGGGGTAACGTCTTTGCTAGCGATTTATTTATTTATTTACACATAAGTTACCTTTACCTAACGTAAATGGCAGCACAGCAAAGGTGGATACGTTCCAAGGATGTTTTAAAAAGCTGCGAAGATAAGACGTTAACTGTGCCTCAGCTGTCACTGCTCAGTCCGTGAGTAGTGACATGTGAAGCACAGATAACGTCTTATCTCACTGCTCACGGACAGGCTGACTGGACACACTGTGGAAGGTACATGACATCTGATATCAGAATATTTAGATCACAGCCAGACATTAATATAGTCAGAGTTCAAGTCTGTGCTGTGAATGAAAGCAGACATTTAATATAAAATTTGTTGAAAATGTCACAGCACAAGTGAAATGTACAAAGTTGAAACACATGCTGTTTAATTAACAAGTTGATGATAAAGTACAGTAGTTATATATTTTCTGCAATATTCAAAGACAAGATAATATGAAATATGTACATTTTTGTTTTGAGAAAACCATGTGTTGCCATTTAAAGAACCTGTTACATTGTGGTTGAATAAAACAAAATAAGAAGTCATTATTCAGTTGATTTCATACGTACAATATTACATAAGCTTTTCAACAAAAACATTCATGGTGTGTAGTATATATATTATATACAAAAAAAAACAGAAATTATGTACTCCATATCTAAAAATTTCTGTGTTAAGGTCCTCTCTCAGGTCGTAGAATCTTCAATCACCAGCAGACTCCCAGGACATGGATGGAAACTCGACTTCCAGAAGTCCAGAAGTTTTGTGCAGTCTTACACAGCAACAAACGAGTTAAAATCTTCTATAAATAAATCTGCTGTTCATTTACATTTGTTCTTTTTGTTATTTCAATAATTAAAATACACCGTTCAATGTCTAATAATGTGAAGTAGTTTCATTGTGATGTCACCCATACTACTCATAGTAATACACATAAATAAAAAGTAAAGGTCTTGATTGTTCTTAGGCCAGTGTTTTTATTCACATGTGCAAAGCATAAAAACATTCATTTAGCTTATAAGTTTTCATCACCCAGGAGACTGACAAAGTTCAGATTAAAAGCTATAATTATACATTTAAAACGGTTGAAACTGAATAGTGTACAATATGACAACTGTGGGTGGTGTTGTCTTAATGAAAATGAATTGGCACAGAATAAAGATCAAAACCAATTCAACAAGCAATGATGGAGACCAGCAAACTGAACAGATTTCTCTTCATGTGGAACTGTCCGATTTCAGCCAACTCCACAGGAATCCAAGGTGTAGATCTGAGACTGGACCCAGGTGTACAAACTTATCTCTGGATGGATCTCGTGGCTTCAATCTTCTGTAAAGTAGAAAAAGAAAACTTGTCTTGTCATAGACAGTGTGTACAGTACAGTATTAGTACTAAAATGAGTAAATAAAGCATTTACTTAATGTAGGATCTTATCCCTGGATGGATCTCGTGGCTTCAGTCTTCTGTAAAGTAGAAAAAGAAAACTTGTCTTGTCATAGACCACATATGTCAAGGCGGCGGCCCGCGGGCCAGATCCGGCCCGCAAAACAATTATTTATGGCCCCCTGGATGATATTTAATAACTGTTAGAGCCGGCCCGCAAGCCACAGAACACCGGCAGCCGGCTCTCAGCTGTAAACAAGGTGAAATGTCCGCTGCTAAGCTTCATTCTAACTCCGGCTGAAGTGGTGGAGGTGCTCAGCTTCATTCTAACTCCGGCAGAAGTGGTGGAGGTGGGGGGTGGGAGAAGTGACGATATTCCAATGCACAGCAACACTTTCCTCAGCCCTCCCCATCTTGTTTTCTCACAGACATAGTCTCGCGAGTTTTGGGTGCAGTGACTGACGAGACTTTAAGACAGCAGTGGAGCTATCGGTGCGAAGTAAACATGGATGCTCATGCTGCAGAACTAGCAAACAAGCAAACGAAAACTTATTATTTTCACACAGAGTGGGAGGAGGAGTATTTTTTTGTTTATTCTAATTCGAAGTCTATTTGCCTCATCTGTAATTCGAGCGTTGCCTTGCCCAAAAAGTGTAACTTGGAGCGGCATTTCAAGACGATGCACAAACTGTTTGAGACAGATTTCCCTCCTAAAAGTTGTTTATGGACTCAGAACATGCGGGAGCTAAAACACAAGCTTGCAGCACAGCAATCGATCTTCACTCAGCCCAGCACAAAAGGTAAGGTTGCTACGATCGCCTCCTACCGTGTTAGCCGCATTCTCGAAGTCGACGTGGTGTCACGCATCACGTGACTTCAACATCAGGTTGCGTTGTGGGGGTAAACTGCGGTTCAGACCATTGGAATTCGTTTTGTTCAGAGGCTCTGGTTTTGTTTGCTAGTAAAGTCGAATCGAATATTTTTGTGTAGCACACATCTTTGGAAGGATGTCTTATGAATACGAAGACAGTTTACTACCAGAGATGCGCGACAGCGGGACAGTATGAAACTGAAACTGTCTGGACTCCAAAAATGTCCGTATAAACTACCGGTTGATATGTGGGTAAATAATAATAATATATACAGTATTTGTACCTCTTTATTTTATCTTTTTTAATGTTCTGATTTATTTGCACAACGGGAGCTGCAAAATTATTTTATTGTTCATTATCTAACAGCAGTTAAGACTTATAAACACACATGGTTAACTTGCAAACACTGTGGTTATGTGCAATAAGGTTATGTGCAATAATGGCCACCTGACTTTTTGATATGGCTGATACTGTTGTTTTTACTGTATTTTTTATCTATTTTTATTCAATTTTTACCTCTGTATTTTATCTTTCTTAATGTTCTGATGTATTTGCACAACGGGAGCTGCAAAATTATGTTGTTCATTGTCTGTGGACCGCACAATGAAAGACTGCAGTGTATTTTTCAGTGCAACAATAACAATAAAAATTGTTTTCTCTAATTGTTGGTTCTTTATCATCTTGTTTGTTAGCTGTTGTATACAAGCAAAAGTTAATTAAGTCTCACAGTGTTGCAGAACAAGTATGTTTGTCAAAGTCTGAAGCAAAGACGCACATTCAATACTGTTAATGACACCTTTAAGCTTGTTTAAACTTCATGTCAGTGGTAGAACTAATATTTTTAAAAGTTTTTCATACTGAAACTGAATATGCAAAAATGTTCACATAAAAAAGGGAAACAGCACAACATAAATGATGGTTTCGTCCTATTTTTAATGTTTATTACTCATTGTATTAAAGACAGACAATTTTTTTTTCATAATTTGTATCCTATCTAAGCATTTCAGTTTTAAAACAGCTCTTTCACATGCCACCGAAAATACAAATCAAATCAAAGGATTGCAGAAGAATAAAAAATATTATGACACTATTTTCAGAAAGTATTACTTTCTACAATAATTATCAAATAAACAAACTAAAATTTGAACTTTACAAATGAAACACTATCATACCATATATACAACTGTAGGCTCAATTGGTCAATATTTTTAAAATAAAGCCAACAGGTTAACTGCATGCAGCAGTACTACTGTCTAAAAACAATCCCCTGTCCCAGGTTTGTCAGTGATGCACAAACAGTCAGAATTTTGTCACAGCTTGACAGTGGGCAATCCATACTTTCGTCTTTGCAACTCTGTATGCAGCGAACAGGTAAAGAACCTTTCAGGATACCAAAACGGTTCTTCATCAGTCCAATCACTCGCTCCACATGTATCCTGACAGGAACCTTCAGAAGAGCAGGAACCTTCAGTGGAGCAGGAACCTTCAGTGGAGCAGGAGAGATGAAATTTTTTGTGAAACTTCAACTTCTTTTGCAGACAGTTGTGTTTTGCCCCTAGTAAATGCTGGTGTCAGGAGCTCTGCGCTGCACAGTGTGGCAAAGTCAATCAATGAATTGTTGACATGCGTGTCATCTTCCGACGGCTGTTGTGAAGCCAAATGATGTGTTGGGGATGCTGTGGATCTCTCTGGCATGGAAAGCTTTCTTCGTGCTTTGGGTGTTACTGCTGTTGGAAAAAGAGGAGAAATATTTTAATCATGTTAGCAGTAACACACAGTACTTTAATATTTCTGACACACACATGAACACAATATTAGAACTTTCTTTGTTTTAGGTTTCAGGTTTTCCTCACTGTTTAGGTTATCTGTTATGAAGATATATATATTAAGTTACGTATTCCCTTAGTAAATTGGGCAGCACGGTGGCACAACTGGTAGAGCTGCTGCCTCTCAGCGAGAAGGTTGCCGGTCCGGGGGCCTTTCTGGGTGGAGTTTGCATGTTCTCCCCGTGCATGCGTGGGTTTCCTCCGGGTACTCCGGTTTCCTCCCACAGACCAAAAACATGCACGTTAGGCTGATTGGTGACTCTAAATTGACCCTAGGTGTGAGTGTGAGAGTGGATGGTTGTTTGGTGTGAGTGAGACAGGTCCCTCTTGTAAATGAGTCCCCGTGACTCAACGAGGCTAGCCTGTATAAATAAAGGTTGAATGAATGAATGAAAAAAATTAAATCATTACATACCTGGTTTCTTGGCCCTCCGAGCAGCTCTTTCATATCGTGCAACCTTTAGGGAAGGTTTGTTAGCTGTAACTTCAACTGACTCTGGGCGCTGAGGGAAGATGGATGGAACATAGTCTGGATGGGACTGGACATTTACTTTCCGTCCTAAAGATAACAAAGACTAGAATTACAACAGTCTCAGAAAAGGTGTATTTTTATGTATTTGACTCAACACTGGCCAGGCAAGTGCATGGCCTACTGATGTTTAATCAATTACAGTGCTAACAACTGTTATAAATGACCTCTATTTTCTTTTTTATGTTTCTAAAAGCAATAGTAATACGTACCGGTAATAAAATGTGCCGAACACACATACGTGTGCTTGCTTCGTGGTGATCAAAGCTTTGCAGGATTTACAGATCCATCTGGTTTTTGGATGCCTCTGTTGACTGCAGCTTTCAATTTCTCCCTTCTCGCTCCTGATGTAGGAAAAATGAAGTAGTTTCTATCGGGATGTTTTTTTATGTGCGAAATGCAGTCCTTAACGCAGCAACTTTTCACCATTTTACCAATTTCACCCGCCGAAGCACTCGTTTGTTTGCCCCAAAACAAAGATGTCTGCCAACAGTCACGTGACAAAGTACCCGGCTGTTCGACTTCGAGAATCCTGGCTCAACATAAGAAGTCTTTCAGTGATGGAGAAGTTATGAAAGAAACGTTTATTATTCTGCATTATTCACCTGGATTATTGAGCATAAATCAGGATGTTATTCTGTGTTATTTACCTGGATTATTGAGCATGCATCAGGGTGTTTTTCTGTTATTCACCTGGATTATTGAGCATAAATCAGGATGTTATTCTGTGTTATTTACCTGGATTATTGAGCATGCATCAGGATGTTATTCTGTTATTCACCTGGATTATTGAGCATAAATCAGGATGTTATTCTGTGTTATTTACCTGGATTATTGAGCATGCATCAGGGTGTTATTCTGTTATTCACCTGGATTATTGAGCATAATTCAGGATGTTATTCTGTGTTATTTACCTGGATTATTGAGCATGCATCAGTGTTATTCTGTTATTCACCTGGATTATTGAGCATAAATCAGGATGTTATTCTGTGTTATTCACCTGGATTATTGAGCATAAATCAGGATGGTATTCTGCATTATTCACATGAGTTATTGATCATAAGTGTTTATTGAGGCTTTATTTAATATTTTATTTAATTCATTTATTCATTCATTTAAAAGAGACAAAATAAAACAAATTCATAAAAAAAACATTGAATGAAAAGAGTGCAGAAAGAAGAAAAAAAACTTCTATCACCTCCTTATAATAAACATTGAACCAGTCCGGCCCTTGGCTTGTAGCAAATTTGTTTTTTTGGCCCTCGGTGTATTTGACTTTGACACCCCTGCTCTACTGTGTGGAGACGTGCACCTGAATCCTGGACCCGTGGATTTACCTGCGGCTCCACTGAAACATCAGCAGGTAGACGCCCTCCTCTCAGGAGTACGAGGTGATGTCACAAACAATTTGACAAAAACACTGACAAACACGACTTTCCTGCGACCTACAAACGCGCTACAGACTATCGTAATTCACAAACAGAAGGAGACTAAACTTTTTCAAACAGTTAATCATGCCCGCGTCCTGTGGAATCCCAACAATAAACCTAAGGGGATCTTCGGAGGACATATTAACATCCGGAGCATCATATCTAAGTCTGAACAGATTAAACATTTACTGACGGATTCAAACCTGGACTATCTCTGCCTCACAGAAACGTGGTTATGTCCTACAACTCCGTTATCTGTGTTCACTGTTTCTGGATATAAAACTTATAGACGCGACAGGGGGGAGGGGAGGGGTGGAGGGGTTCTGATATATGTCAAAGAGAGTTTCCAAAGTAATGAAATCAATATAAAGAACGATGAATTAGAATGTGTAGGAGTTACAATTACGCTTTCTCCTGAAATGTCTTTTGTTGTAATTTCCATTTACCGCCCCCCAAATGCCACAAGCACATTTTTTACAGAACTATCTAAAATGCTTAAAATGGTTGAAGGAAAAGAGGTTCTACTAATGGGAGATATGAACCTAAACTGGGTTGATAAAGCACGCAAAAAGAACCTTAATGAAATAATGAAATCTTTCCAGATGAAACAGATCATAAATAAACCCACAAGAATAACAAAAACTTCTCAAACACTCATAGACTTAATCTTTACAAACAAACCGGAAAGGATAATGAAAACATATAATTTAATAACTGGATTATCTGATCATAACCTTACACTAGTTGTCAGAAAATTAAATAAAACAAGATACAGGGACCAAAATCAACCAAAAAATACTCAAAACTTATATTTTATCTCAAAGAAGGATTCGTCTCTATTGGAAAATGAATTAAAGCAAACAAACTGGAATGATATAATAGAAAACAAGTCATGTGAGAAAGCATGTAATGATTTAACATCAATCTTAAAAAATATTTTATTAAAATACACAAAGACGAAAAAAATAAAACAAAAAAAACAAAGCTTGCCATGGTTCAATAGTGAACTCTGGGAATTGATGAAGAAAAGAGATGCCTCATTAAAAAAGTTTATCAAAACTAGATTAACTACTGACCATTTAATATATCGAAGTCTGAGAAATAAAGTCACCACATTACTTAGAAAAACAAGGGCCAACTTTTTCCTTAATCTAATTAAAGATGCAAAAGGAAATAGTAAATTGTTGTGGAGAAACATTGATAAATTTCTTGGAAATGAAAAAAACACTCGACATGACGTGCAGCTTAAAATAAATGATACTATTCAAAATGATGATGTAACCTTAGCAATATATTTCAATGAATATTTTATTAATTCTGTTCAACGACTGGCTCAGCTGTTTCCGGCACCTTGCTCTTTCCATTCTCTGGTCTGTGATGCATCTGCCTTTAGTTTAACACCTGTTAATGATGCAAAAGTGGAAAGGATTATTGGACAACTTAATAATAGCAAAGCAAAAGACCTGTATGGGTTAGATAGTATATTTCTAAAAACACATAAGGACAGTCTAATCCCAGTGTTGACAAAAATAATAAATCAGTCTATTAGAGATGGTATATTTCCCGATGCATTAAAAACTGGCATTGTCACGCCCATATATAAGTCTGGAGACAAACTAGAGGTCAGTAACTATCGACCGATTACCATCCTCCCCGTCATCTCAAAAGTCTTTGAAAAGGTTGTAGCAGAGCAACTAATTGAACACCTTGAAACCAAAGCTTTTTTAAATCCTTTGCAATTTGGTTTCAGAAAAAAATACTCAACAGAGACGGCTTGTTCCTACTTCCTTGAAGAAATTAAATCAAAGCTAGACCAAGGAGGTGTAGTGGGCGCCGTGTTCCTAGACCTGCGAAAGGCTTTCGATACTGTTTCCCACAGCATTTTAATAAGCAAACTATCAAATTATGGACTGTCTCGTCAGACAATAAACTGGATTACATCATACCTAAGTGGCAGGAAACAATGTGTTCGAGTAAATCACACACTGTCCCCCTTTCAAGACTGCACCATGGGAGTTCCGCAGGGCTCTATTTTAGGGCCGCTGCTTTTTAGTCTATACATCAATGATCTCCCCTCAATGTGTGATATTAATATCATCATGTATGCGGACGATACTGTTTTGTTCACTCATGGAAAAAATATAACAGAAGTGGCCACAAAATTGACAGGAGAATTGAAAAAGGTTGCTGCCTGGCTACAAAACTGCTGTCTCACATTAAATGTAGAAAAGACAGTTGCAATGTACTTTACAAACAGAAATAAATGTTTGGATTATCCTGATATCCATATAAATGGGGAAAAAATAAAAAATGTAAACAACTTTACCTATTTAGGTGTTACCCTTGACTCAAATTTGAATTTTAGAGACCATGTAAAGAAACTGCGCAACTCTTTAAAATTTAGTCTGGTGAACTTCAGGTACATACGAGGATCTCTTACTACTGAGGCATCATATATGTACTTAAACTCTATGATTTTCTCGCGTTTTCTGTATTGCATGACTAGCTGGTCACAGGCTAGTAAAACAGCTCTAAAGCCTCTTGAATCAATGTTCAAAAGTGCAATAAAAATTCATGATAGGAAATCCAGACAATATCACCACTGTCATATTCTTTTCAAATATGATCTTTTAAACTTTGACAATTTAATATTCCATGCAAATATCTGTCTACTTTTTAAAATCATCCATGGTATGGCTGCTCCTCCTCTAAGAAGGTTTGTCATATTGAACTCAGAAAAAACAACTCGAGTCACAAGGGCGACCTCTAGAGGAGAGTGCAGCATCCCTAAATGTAGGACCTCTTTTGCTAAATCCGTCTTTTCTGTTGTTGCCATGAGTCAGTGGAATATTCTGCCTACTGAGATTATAAAATGTACAAGTTTCCCAACGTTTGCACATCTGACA
>JBBPBX010057966.1:0-22254 GCA_038048925.1 Garcialebias charrua
CCTTTCCAGTTGAAGTCAAAATGTATTCATACTCTGGTTACACAAATAAGCTGTGTGCCACAAGTCACTTCAATTCCTTTGCTAAAATCTCTACGCTACACTGAAAGATTACTGGGTGTTTATCACAGTTTCCCCACATTTATTAGTCACAAGCTTGATGTTGAGTCAGTTCCCAATGCAACTGCAGTTTACTTTTCCACTTTGTTTCATAGGTTTCGCATTGTATGCAACAAGATCATCACCCACAAGATGTTTGACCATGTTGTGCTGGTCATCATCTTCCTCAACTGTATCACCATCGCCATGGAGAGGCCTTACATTGATTCAACCAGTGCTGTGAGTGTCACAACACAGACCATCACATACAGTTCCACTCTGTATAGACCTGCAACTTTATTCTGCTGGCTGACAGCTTATAGTGACATACTGAGACAGAAATGTAAAAAGACAGGTGTGTATATAAAATGTACAGTGTAAACAGAAGTTCTAGAGATGTATGTGTGTGTGTGTGTGTGTTGGGGGTGGCGGGGGGTGTCTGTGTGCGTACACAAAGGGACTTGTAAAAGAACCCAGTGAAAGCTCAGCAAAAGTCCTAGATGGAGAATAAGGAAGTACCCTGTCAGCAAGTTGAACCTTAACAAAACAAACAAATGCACACACACACACACACTCTTATTGTACATTTACATAATTATTGTTCTAGTTTTCTGTCTGCAGAGAAATTGAGCGAAACATTGTGTAAACACGGAGCCACTCTTGTTTGATTGTGAGCCGGCAGTTGTGTGTAATTCTCTCACATCTACTGCGCTGCGTCATCAACACTGTACCCTTTGTCAGGGTATTTCTGGTCAAGGTTTATGGATGTTTATCACCAACTAATGTTAAATTAACGTTAAACCATGTGTGTTGGTTCAAAGAGGTGTTTTCTCTCTCAGAGAGGAGACAATTTGATCCTGCATGTGCAGCTGGGAGGCCGAGGTCATCATGGACTGTCTGTTAGCAGTGGTAGCTGATAATCATGTACATAAAACAAATTCTTGCACACTGTCCGGTACAGATTCTTGCTACTGGGATCCAATGATGCATCTGTGCAAACCTGTAAAGGTCTGCCCTTGCAAGTACACCGGTTAAAATATCTTATTGTGTCCTCAAGTGAGTCCTTCTGTGAGTAATTAAGATGAAGTGAGGATATTTTTATCCAGCACCCTTTTGAGCTACTGTCGCATCTCTTCAAAGGATGGCTGGCTGCAATGTCGTGTGACTTTTTGTGACAATATCCCAAGAGCAAGCTATGGTCATACAGGGTCAGAGCACCAAGACCTCTGCCTTTGGCTACTGCCTATGACACTATGGGCCTGACTCGTATGAACTCTCCTGCAGGTGTTTGGCCCACAGGAAGGCAAACTCATGTTGATCATGCAGGGTCAAACTGCGCTCCATGGGTAGGCAGTAGGCACTCACTGAGAAGCCCATCACCCAGGCCTGGCTCCAGGGTTGGGCCTCTGTAACACATGTTGAGGCAAGTTCATTGTTGTTTTCTGCTCATAGGAATGTTCTGGATAGTGTTTTGTTTGACCAGTCACCTAAGACCAATTCACCTAGGTGAACTGGTCAGTGATACAAACTCATCCAACACATTAAGGTGTATGCCGGTGAAGATTCTCAGTCGTCCAGGACATGATAAAATCAAAAAGGCGTTCAATACAAGATCAACTGGACTTTATTTGTCACAGAAGACATTTACAAGCATATGATGGTGCGTGATTCTTAAGACTGTTATAACTCCACACGCTCACAGTTTGTTTCAGTGAATTGATAAAGCCCTCTGGATAGAGGTTGAAACGTCTTCTGCAACAAATAAAGTCCAGTTGATCTTGTATTGAACGCCTTTTTGATTTTATCATGTCCTGGACGACTGAGAATCTTCACCAGCATATTGCTTTTCATTTTGGGAAGGATACCCTAAGAGCTGTGCGGGAGTTTGAGAAGATGTCAAGGAAGTTGGCAGACTACAGGCATATGATGGTGCGTGATTCTTAAGACTGTTATAACTCCACACGCTCACAGTTTGTTTCAGTGAATTGAAAAAGCCCTCTGGATAGAGGTCGAAATGTCTTCTGCAACAATTAAAGTCCAGTTGATCTTGTATTGAACGCCTTTTTGACACAAGGTGTAATTAATGGAGGGTTTCATGGCCAGGCAAAACAAAATGTGAGTTATTTGGCCACAGTGATGAGAAGTACATTTGTAGGAGTTCACTTGACAGTGTAAACAAAGTTCATACCACATGTCAAGCATGGTGGTGGTAAGACCATGCTGTGACACTGGAGCATTACATACATTGAATAAATTAATAAAGAAAAATGTATGCTTTCAACCTTGACATAGTTTGGTGTTCCAATGAGAAAAATTTCCCAAACACACATCAAAAATGTTTTCTAAATTGATAAAGCAGAATGGTAAAACCCTGACCTTAATCATATTGAAAATGTATGGACTGTGATAAAAAGCCCTCTCTCTGCCAGGAAACCAACATATTTTAAATAGCTCTAACAATGTCGTCAAGATGAGTGGTCAGATATCCAGACATAAGTGTATCAGATGATTCTTGAAGGTTAAAAAAAGCATGCGGCACAGGTACAACTTGCTAAGGGACTTATTGTTAATCAAAAGGTTGTATACAGGTAGTCCTCGACTTACGACGTTGATCCGTTCCTACGCGGCGTCGTTAACCGATTTTTGACGTAAGTCGGAACATACGTACATACTGCACCATATACATGTACAGTACTGTATTACCAAGCACTTAGCCTATCCTAACACAGTACCCTACATAATTATCAAAAAACACATACGTTTGGGAGCCATAATGAAGTGAAAAAAGAGTTAATGGCCTACTGGGATGCTGGTGATGTCGTCCTCCTCTGTCCAGAGTGGCGTACTCCGCCGTATTCCTCCGCCACTGCACCACGTGGAGTACAATATTCTTCCGCCGCTGCGTTGCGACGTTTACAACGTAAAACCGCGTAATTCGAAATAAGGTTTTTCATAGTATGGGAGATGCGTCGTAACCCCAAAACGTCGTAACTCCAGACAGATGCAACCCGAGGACTACCTGTACTTCTTTCTGTGGCCACTGTGGCCAGTCTGCTTCCAGAGACCATTATTCAAATGAAATGGAAATGTATGATGCTGCAATGTGCCTGAAACAAGAGAAAGAGTAGCCTTTACAGATTTCAGCAGTGAGGCTTGTTGCTGACCTGATTTGCCCAGGTGGACATTGCATGCTGCTATTTGTTTGTCTGTGTGGGCTGTTTTGTATTAATGAAGTTGATTGTGAATGGATTTCCATTCATTGGTTCTGTTCTAGCCTGCCTAGAACAACCAAACATGTATAATTTATCACCCTGTTGCAATTCTTTGAAGGAACTGCTTCACATCACTCTCTGTGCCAGCTTGGCAATATACACCTTACAGTATATGAAAAGAATAAGAGATTATTTATTATTACAGAGAGTTTTAGTTTGAGTATTGAAAAAAATATAAATTTTCCTCTATACAAGATGCAGATTTTTGCGTTCAGCATTCAGTCTACTGCTGTTTTAATTTGATGCTGGGAGTTGCCTGGTTACTGTCATGCTCAGTTCAGTGTATACAAGTGAGGATAATTATACCATATATTATAATTTATTATTTTAAACTGAGCCATGAGATAATACATCACTGTCTAAATCTGTAAATAGAATTACCATCAGCATCTTGTGTATAAAATACAATCAGTCCATGTAGTCAGTGTTTTTGTCATCTGCTCCAGGCAGCATTAACATAAAAGGCAAGATTGCCCTGCCCACAGGAAAGTTTTTCAAGATGTGTAAAGGTTTGATTGTGTTTGTCTTTTTCTTTTTTTCTGAGTTTCTGGAAAGTAATTTGATTGTCTTTTGACAATAAAGTGATTTAAATAATGTTTTTTTGAACTGAAGATTCAGAGTTCTTCAAATGTTCGAAAAATAGTAATAAAACTGCCAGTAAAAAAATATATCAGGAGTTGGAAATATTGTTTTTCAGATGTGAATCTGAACAAAATTGCCTCTTGATTTAAGTCCTTACTTGCTTCTACTGTCATAGCAAGGTCCTACTTCAAACCAAGTCTAACAACAAATTCTTATGGCTTGTGGTTCCCATGAGCTGTGGTTATGCAAGCAATAAATAAATAAATAAAAATACATGCAAGCAGCAAATAAGGCATACATACACTGCAGACAAAGAAACAAAACAAAACAAACAAAAACTGAAAGTTATGCACCATAACTCATGTTCCCTGAAGGAAGGGAACGAGGTGCAACACATTAGCTTTGGGAATTGCGCTGCCGCGCGGTTCGCCTGAAGTAATACAATCACGCCTCGAACGAGGCAGGTGGGCGTCAGCGTCACCACAGAGGCCCCACCCTCTTGGTATAAAGACGACTGCGCCCATCCTTCGATCTCCAAGTGCACTTCACCGAGCTTGGGCATTGAAAAGGGCAAACTGTGTTGCACCTCGTTCCCTTCCTTCAGGGAACATGAGTTATGGTACATAACTTTCAGTTCCCTTATCAGTCAGTGCACTCGGTGCAACACATTAGCTATGGGAACATAATTCATTCACACCCTTTGAAAATGCTCTGGAAAATGCATGCTTGTGAGAACATCTGCCTTTATACTTTAGGCATTTTGGCTGATCTCTACTGTGTGTTAGAGAGTACAGCCTGAGTGATGTCACATGCAGTGACATCCAAACTGTAGTGTTTTGCAAACGTGTTTGTGGAACTCCAGTTTGCAGCACAAATGTCTGCCACTGGCACGCCCTTAAAAAGAGACCATGAGGCAAGTGGCCCCGAGTGGAATGGGCGTGTACCCCAGAGGGCACCTGTTGACCTTTGCTGTTGTACGCCCTTTTTATGGCCTCAGTCACCCAGTGTGAGAAGCGCTGTTTTGAAAGGGCTCTGCCAGCAGCAGGATTGGCAAAACATACAAACAGTTGGTTTGTTTTCCTCCAACTGACAGTTATGTTGATGTAAACACTCAAGGCCCTGACAGGGCAGAGTGCATTCAACCTTTTCTGTTCCTCAGTGAGGGTAGGATGTGGAAGAAACACAGTGAGCTCAAAGTCCAGACTTCTGGGATTTAGAGTTGGAACCTTTGGGACATATGCGGGGTCAGGACGTAAGGTGACCTTTGACCTGTCAGGGGCAAACCTGGTACACATTGGGTGCACAGATAAAGCGTGGAGGTCACCCACACATTTAGCTGAGCAGAGAGTCAAGAGCAAAGCAGTTTTATAAGATAACAAGTCTATCTTAATGCTGCTGAGAGGCTCAAACGGAGGCTTACACAAAGCATCCAGGACTAACTGAAGGTCCCAGTCTGGGGCCAGAGTCCTTCTGGGAGACCTTTTCCTCAGTACGCCCTTCATGAAACATATCATGAGAGGGTGGGCACCGGGTGTTTAACCCCCCCCCCAGCCTTCGTGGCACGCTGAGATGGCTGACAAAAACACCCTAATTGTGGAAAATGAGCGACCTTTTTCTAGCAGGTCCTGTAAAAAGGTGAGAAGCTAGACCAGGTCACAGGAATATGAAATAATATTCCTTTCCACACACCAGGCCTCAAAAACACGCCATTTCCGAGCGTAGAGAGTCTGGCTTGACTGTGCTCTCGCTCCCTGTATCTTGTTTATGACATTACTGTGGAGGCCGGAGGCCATCAGCCTGTTCCTCTCAGCGACCAAGCTGAGAGCTGACACAGTTCTGGATGTGGGTGAAGGAGCTTCCCATGGGCCTGTATCAGCAGGTCCCTGTGGGAGGGCAGCTGCCATGGTGTCCCTGATAACAGTGAGATCATTTCTGGGAACCACGGTTTCTGTGGCCATCTGGGAGCTATGAGGATCAGGGAAAGAGCTTCCCTCCGTACACTTTCCAACATCACCTGGATCAGAGGGACGGGGAGAAACGTGTAATATAGCACCCCTGCTGGCCAGCTGTGGGCCAGAGCGTCTGTTCCCTGCGGAGCATCTGTTTCCTTCAGTGAGAAGTACAGGCCGCATTGCGTGCTAGTTTTGTAGGTGAACAGATCTACGGATGCCCGCCCGTATTGTGACCAGATCTGGTCCACGATACGTGGATTCAGTCTCCACTCCGAGGCTAGCAGTGGCCTTCTTGAGAGGGCGTCTGCCCCGTGGTTTAGCTTACCCGGGATGTGTGTCGCTCTCAGTGACAATATTCGTGGGATGCAACACGTGAGCAACTTGTGTGTCTGGCTGAGGAGGGGTCTGGACCTTGTCCCCCCTTCTCAGTTGATAAAGGACACAGTTGTTCTGTTGTCCGATTTTATCAGAACATGTTGTTTTGTAATCAGTCCCTTTTTGTAAAAGTGCTTCACAGCCAAAAAAACAGCCTTCAATTCCAGGAAGTTGATGTGGAGTCTCACATCCTACTGTTTCCAGAGCCCTTGGGCATTCTGGTTCCTGCAAAATGCTCCCCAACCTCTCTTTGAAGCGTCTATTCTGATCACCACACAAGACAGTACTTGTCCCAGCGGGACGCCTGTCGTGAACACAGAAGGATCCCTCCAGGGTTCAAGGGCTGTCATGCACTCCGAGCTGATCAGTATTTTCCCTGCCCGCCTGAGGGAGGCAGGACGCATTTGGTTGTTTAGCCATACCTGCAGAGCTCGCATTTTTAATAATGCTTGAGGTACGCAGGGAATGGCTGCTGCCAGAAGACCCAGTAGGCGTTGGCAGAGGTTCAGAGACACTCTCTGGTCCAGCTGAAAGCGTGCCAGGCAGAGTCGGATGGAAGAGATTCGCTCCTCTGAAATCTGTGCTCTATACAAAATGGCGTTGACCTGTACATCCAGAAATACGGCAATCTGTGAAGGAGTCAGATCGCTTTTCTGCAGATTTATGACGAAGCCCAGATCCTCCAGGTGCGCGACCACCATCCGTGAGTGCAACTGGGCTTGTGTTCTGCTCTCTGCCAGAATTAAAAGATCGTCGAGATAATTCATAATTCTGACCCCTTGACCCCTGAGCGAGGTCAAGGCTGCATCCAGACATTTTGTGAATGTGCGTGGTGCAGTTTTTAGCCCGAAAGGTAAAGCCGTGAATTTGTAAGCTTTCCCTTCGAATGCAAAGCGAAGATATTTTCTGTGCTTCTTCCAAATGCTCACGTGGAAAAAAGCATCTTTTAAATCCACTGTGCATGCGTGATCTCCCGGTCTCACAGACTGGATCACCTGTCTGAGCATGAGCATTTTGAATTTGTAAGTTTTTATTCTCTTGTTCAGCGCTCTGAGATCCAGGATCGGTCTCAAGGTCTGATCCCGTTTGGGCATGAGGAAATACTTGCTGAAGTGGCCGGTGTGTATATTGTGTTTTGGAACAACATTTATCACCCCTTTTTGCAGCATTGTTGAAATCTCCTCTCTTAAAACGTGTGCACGGTCTGGTGTTATGTTTGACTGTAGCACCCCGTTGAACGGGGGCGGCCTCTTGTGGAACTGCAGCCGTAGGCCTCGACATACTGTCGACATGATCCACGTGTTTGGGTGACACGCCCTCCAGGCCTACGCTTGCGCGGTGAGCCTGTGAGACGTGTTTATTGTGGGTTGTGTGTGTATCGTGGGTGCGGGAGGGGGAGCATTTGCCTCCCCCCGCATGGCCCCGGAAGTGCTAACCTGTCAGCCAGCGGACACCATGAAGTTTGTCTGCTCCAGACAGACCCCAGACGCCCTGCTGGGGCTCATAGTCTTACCTGACACCTTGTGTTCCACGAAGGAGGAGGGGTGTTTGCCTTATCCCTTCATCGTGACTGTTTCCACAAAAATGGTGCTGTGTTATTATTATTATTATTATTGTTGGTTTTTTTTAGTCAAGAACCAGGGCAGTTCCTGCTTTTGGTACTTTATTTTTGTGCTTTGAAGAACAAAAATTTGTTTTATTTACACACTTAGCAGAAACACCTTGTTTTGTGCACACACAAATGTCACCAGCTTTTTGTAGCTTTTTACATATAAAGTCTGGATTTAAAAGTCTTTGTTCCCATACCACATGGGCGGACGAAACTTCAAAACTGAGAAGTGGTCCTGTTTCGTCAGGCCAACTTCTGTTTTCTGTCCCAGTTCGCCGAGGAGGTTCTTGGCGGAACCGCTTGGTGAGGAACAAACCTGTTCCTTGTCCAGGACTGGCCAGCCTGAGATGGCCCTGCTGCGGGTCTTTGCCGTTGCGCCCCATCGTAACTCGTAAGCTGGTCTTTTTTGTGGGGGACGGCGTGTGGCTGAGCGCTATCGAGGTTGCACTGGTCTAATCCTGCTGGTGTCTCTGGGGGGTGCAAAAGTTTTTCTCGGCATCCCCTTGTGCAGGGCCTTGGCCTGTTTTCGCCTTTGCTCCAACCTGCTCTGGATAAGTTCCAGAGCTCTCCCGAAGAGTCCCGTCGGCTCGATCGGGTGGTGGAGGAACGGGAACCGCTGGCCCTCCGGCAGGTCTGTCAAAGTCAGCCACAGGTGGCGCTGAACGATGACCACTTCAGCCATGTATCTCCCTTGAGCGATGGCCGCGGTCCCCATCATTCGTAGGACGAAGTCAGTCGCCTTGAGGGCTTCCTCCAAGATGTCCGTCGCAGCCTGTTTGTTCGTCGTTACCTGAAGCTCCTACAGCTTCTCTGCCAAGTAAGCCTGCATCATGGTCGAGGCATTCATGGCGTGGACCACGAGGCCCTGAACTTGATAACACTTTTCGAACTGGGAGGCCGAGGTGCGGCAGGCCTTGCTAGGCAGAGTCGGCTTTGCGCCCGATGCCCTGGGAGCCAGGTGATCCGCTAGTGTGTCCTCCATCTGTGGGACGTTGGCGATTCCTGCTGCCTCCATTCTGGCGATGTCGAGGAACTGTGAGAGTGGCAACAGCATGGGAGCCCTGGGTTCAGCCCTGGTGTTAGTGAGCTCCGTCAGGAAATCCGGAAAAATCGGCATCCTGTACATTGTGGCCGACTGCTGCTTTGCCTATAAATAATTCCCCACCAACCTTGTTACCTGTTGGTGAGGTGGGGGTTCTGGCCAGCTGATCCGTAGCGTGTCCGCCGCCCTGCAACACAAGTCGAACAAAGCGGGGATTGAGACATCCGTCTCTGGCTGAGTTGACGTCGTGTTCTGGGAGAAGTTTCTTCTTCCCCGTCGTCCTCGTTCTCCACTTTGTCATCTGAAATCTCAACCGAGGCTGTTAGCGAGAGCTCATTTGCTCGTAACAGGCTTCTCATGTCAAACTCGGCGGTGGAGTCCCCGACGAGGGCCGCCATGTCCATACTGTCCCCCCAGTCAGCTTGTCCGATGTCCTCAGGTCCACGGCTTCGAGCTCCGGCGTGGGAGTGAGAGCCTTTGTGAGGTCAGGGTCACGCGTCGCCGCCGTGGAGCTGCCCATGGCCTTGACCACGATGTCCACTCGACGCTTCCTCACAGCCTCCAGCATCTGGCTGCAGTGAGGGCAGGACTCAGGGGATTCCAGCGCTGTCTTAGCGTGCAACATCCCCAGGTAGACAGGACAGGCTTCGTGGATGTCCGTCACCAAAAGGGAGTAGCCGCAGCTGCTGGGGCAGGCCCGGGAGCTGGGGCTCGCTGGCCTGCTGGTCTTCTTAGAATTCTTTGGTTTTCACTTTCCCTTCTCTGGAGCCATGGCTGAGAAGAGTAAAGCTCATTAGCAGTGCTAACGTGGTCCGGGGACGTCTTCTTTGTCACGTCGCTTTCGTTGGCTAGAGTTAGCAGGGTAGCGGTGTGACGTAGTTAGCGCCGTCGAGCGAAGCGGCTGCGAAGAGAGAAGAAAAAACCTTGAGGTTAAATAAAAGACGCTGGACTAGCTTTCACTAGCCCAGCAATACGCAGGAAATTTCTCTGTACGCTCAGTGTAGGGAGCGAGCTCACCTCCGATCGAGCTATGTAGTTAAAGAGATTCCCACGAAGTTCAGGTGTAAGCGAGGTGAAGGGCAAAAGAGATCGAAGGATAGACGCAGTCGTCTTTATACCAAGAGGGCGGGGCCTCTGTGGTAACGCTGACGCCCACGTGCCTCGTTCGAGGCGTGATTGTATTGTGAACCGTGCGGTGGCGCAATTCCCATAGCTAATGTGTTGCACCGAGTGCGCTGATTGATAAGGGAACAAACAATAACTTACCTTTGCCTTTCATAGCCTTTAGATATACCAGATGAGTGAAATATTTTCATTTTGGACCCATAAAACATCTACCTTCCTTCTCAGCATCATGTCATCTACCTTTACCAGTTATTGTCCCCACATTAAGAGTTGCCACCCTCAGTCCTACATTTTCAACTTTCCTGTTCTCCTTCTGTCTCTTGACACATTTCCCTCCTTGTAGATTTCAACTAACAATAGCACAATTTCCGCCATCACCTTGTTTGTTAAAAGCACTGGTGGTGGTCATTGTTATCCTGGGCCACGACTGATCTGGTATGGTTTCACTTTGATGAACTCACATGTTAGTTCTGGCAAAGGTGTTTGACATCGGATGCCCTTCTTGACACAACCCTCACCGTTTACCCGGGCCGGGCTTGGGACCAGAACCAGAGATACAGGTACGCTGGCTTGTGCTCCCTAGTGGCTGGTTTTGGTAGATAGTGTTGATTAGAATCATTTATTAAACTAGAATGTTGACTAGTGTGGAAAGGGCCTACTATAAAGCATATTTGGGCTTACATAACTGGCAAGTGTGGTAAAATATATATAAAAAGAAGTAAAACATCAAATAGTATTGTATGTCTGCATGTACAGTACGTATGTATGGAATTAATAAAGTATTTTAATTGAATTTTGATTGTATGCATTAGCACTTTGGTTGGCCTTGTGCTGTTTTAAGTGTTTTATAAATAAAGTGGTATGGTATGGTATGTGTTAAACATTCCCCAGTTTAAGAAGACTTCTGGAACTTTATACTTTGGACAAATGAGACCAAAGTAAACAGGTTTCTCATAATGCACAGTGCCATGTGTGTCACACACCAAACACAGCATAATGGAAAACCTTCCATACTACATGTCAAGCATAGTGGTGGAGGGTTGATGATTTGGGCTTGCTCTGCAGCTACAATACCTTATTCATTGAAATGATGTAGTCATTTGTTTTACCTTTCTTGTGAAAAATGTACAACTTTTCATTTTACCACGTTATAGCTATACTGAAACTAAAATATGGTACCTAGAATATTGACATCAAACTGAGCCATTATTATAGACTGAGTACTAATGGTTCAAGCAGAGGTTATTTCAAAATAAATTGATGTACAAACCTATGCTCATAGAAGCAGGATGACTGGATGACTGCTGTCAAGTCTGGAATTTATGGAGCCTTATTGTGGAAGCATTCCCAATGATGTCATGCTCCACATTCCCTGAGACTTTGAAAAGTTGCTGCAGAGCTGCTGTTTCTGTTCTCTGTGATGCTAGCCGGAGGTCGTGGGAAAGGCAGCCACCTACATATAAAGACTTTAAGCGACAGGACAGGGTCATGTCTACTCAGCCAGAGGAAGAGCAGGGAAAATAAGCAGTCAGTTAGAGGATCATACTTTTAATAGCACGCTTGTTTAACATTGTCAGTCCTTGTTGAGTTCAGTAAATAAACTCCTGTCCTTAACACAAAGACATGCTGGTTCAAGAAACACAAAAACACCACTATGTAGTTTTGTATGGATAATGCTTCTACAAACAGCACAAACTTGATGGCATTAGTGTTTCAAAGAAACTAAGTTTGATGATAAAAACAAAGGAGCTTCTGTAAAACCAAGTATTACATTAGTTATTGCATAATTTACGAAAATCCCCGCTGCTTTTACAGCATGAATGTGTCACAAACCACAAAGGTGTTTAATCATTTAACAGTTTCTTAACTGGCAGGTTAAAAAAAAGGTTTCTGATGTTGATTTTCCACTTCTGGGCAATTGGAAATTGAAGGCATTTAATGTATCACATAAAATTCAAAAATAATACAACCAACATGAATTCCCATCAGACTACGGTAAGTTGTTCACTGGCAAAATTGTGGTCTGTAGTGAGAGTGGGAAGCAGGTGGAAAGGAGCTTTGAGAGGTAGAGGAATGCTCTGGAGAAAGGAGGACTGAAAACCGTTAGAAGCAAAACAGACTCTGTGTGAATGAAATAGAGACAGACGAGTGACAATGAGCAAAGCTCTAAGGAGTAGAAGTATAATGGATGAGCCTGATTATAAGGTGGGGTGCAGGCAAATATTCTGCTGTGGTAACACCTAAACTGCAGAAGAAGAAAGAAAAAGGAGAGCAAATCCTAAAAAAAAGATGGGTCTACAAACTTTGCATCGTTAACAAACACAACACTGTGAATGACTGTTGTTTGTATGAAAAAACAAATCCATGCAAAGGTTTTAAAATAAAACCATCTAATGTTGAGAAAGTATAAAAATTAAGCTGCTCTAGTTGACTTATAATAATAATAATAATAATGTTGAAATCAAAAAAGCGTTCAATACAGAAACAATTAGACTTTATTTGTAACAGAAGACGTTTCGCTCTTCATCCGAGGAGCTTTCTCAATTCAAAGAGCAGAGTGTGGGAGTAAGGTTTGAACAGCACTTTGGTTGGCCTTGTCACTGTTTTAAGTGCTCTATAAATAAAATGGTGTATGGTATCTGGGCGGATTCTTCGTGGTTTAACCACTTAGGCCAGGTTTGCCTCAGGCTGGTTCTGTGAATAGCAAGTGGCCATCAGGGCACAAACGATCGATTGTTAGGTTGTTGGTGATGGGCCAAGATGGTGTAGTGGCAGGGCTTCCGACTTGGGACCCGAAGGACCCAGGTTCGAACTCCGGCCACTACACACCTTGGGGTGTCTATGAGTACACACCTATTTCCCCAGCTCCCCGGGCGCTTTCTATGGCTGCTCACTGCACCACCTGGTGGTGGTTGGGTTAAATCCAGAGACGAATTTCATCTTGTATGGGAAACATACACAGATGACAAAAATGGACATTTATTTATTTATTATTTATCTATTGTTAGACTGATGGTCCTCCTTTTACATGTGAACAGCTAGTTCTGGAGGGCTCCAACTAACTGAATTACTGAATAAGTCTTTCGGAGGAAAGACAAAACGTTTCTACAATTTTTTTTTGTTTAGTTTAGTTTTGTTTTTTGAATGTCCAGAGGACCAGAATTATTTTTTTTAGATTTTACTACCTGGATTATTGAGCATGCATCAGCATAGCTGGTTTATTCACTTTGAGAAAGTGCTATTTATAGGACAGAGTTTGTGACAAGGCATCAGACTAATGAAGTCTTTCGGATGAAAGACGAAACGCTTCAACCAAGAAGAATCCGATCAGAGAGGACCTGACTTAACTTTTTTTGGGACTGGATTGATAACACCTAGAAACTGGCATGCTAGGTACTCACTGTATGTGCCATTGACTGAGTTGGCATTGTTTTGGTATTTTCTAATGTCAGTTAGCTGTGGACACTTTCTTGAATTGTGTTTTTAAATGGGTTTTTTTACGGCCTTGATGAGAATATTCTGTAAAAAACGGTGGATGAAAAATAATTGTGTACATGTGACTTAATCAGAAAATGCTAACTCTTTTCTTTGTGAAGAAAACAATGTTAAGCTAAATGAGATTATTTTCTTAAATAATTAATCTTGTGCTAATAAAGGCCAAGCCTCATTAGGGCCTGCCAGCCATCATTAGAGTTCAGCGGATGTGTTTGTTTATTGACGCTTTGAGATAAAATATGAAGAAAACAGCTCGCTCATACATTATTGAGCAGTACACTGGAACAGTTTAGAGGCAAGTTCTGCAGGAAAGCAGCCCCATGTAGAACACATAAATGTTAAATAGAGAAAGCTGCTGTACCTCATTTTAACTAGGACTGTCTTTTGTTGCTTGGCAGGAACGCATCTTTCTGACCGTGGCAAACTACATCTTCACAGCAATCTTTGTGACTGAGATGACTGTAAAGGTAAGGAACGGTCAAACCATTTACAATTCTTTAAACAGGCAGTTTTTTCTCTTTCTTTATGATTCACCTCCTAAAACACAGGTGGTAATTTGGACCGTGATGTCTTCAGATGGTTCATGGAAAGTCAGAGTCTTATTTTGAAATTTTCCAGAAAGCTCTCTGTTGACTCACAAAGTAAAAATATAAAATATGATACAAAACAGAAGACCATTAGCGCTGTAAGCATCCAAGGATACAAAAGAAAATGGAGAAGTGGTCAGAAGTAGCAAACACACGTACAGAAGGAAGGTTGTCTCATCTGAATGTCTCGGCTTTGAATGGAGGTCGGTGCAGGCGTGGGCGGGAGCAGCAGCGTTGACAGAGGGGAGGAAAGTTCATTGGTGTCACTCGTTCAAAGCTTCTGCCTCTATTTTTGGCATAACTTCTAATAAATACAGGGCCAGCACACACAGCCATTCATGCTTCTATTGCAAATAAAATCTGAATTGCATACACTTCCTAGCAGCTGATTATACTCTAATCTTTTTTTTTTAATTTATCAACCGGTGCTTTAACCTCATCCGAAAGCCATTAACCGTGTTTCCATCTATTTTCAATTCGAATTTTGAGCGAATTTTTGAAAATTTGCAAAAATGTAAATAAAAATTAATGCGAATCAGAAGTGTTTCCATCAACTGGCTTGAAGCGAATCCACCAGGCCACGCAAAGCGGCATTACGTCAGACGTCAGCGTCATTACGTCAGACGTCAGCGTTACACACGTCTACAGTAAACAGGAAGTAGCGGTTGAAAACAGGAACTGAACCACACATCTCGGCAAAATGGAGAGAATATTTCAGGAATGTGTTGCTATCGGGTAAGTTGTATTTATTCTGTCATGCCAACTAGTTTTAGCGATGTTACAGTGGAAACAGCTGATCAGTCACATGACGTGAATGTTCGCTACGTCAGAACTGAGTCGGCAAATCGGTTTCCATCTGTCGTTTTGCGCAAAAGCTCTGTTTCGAAAAACCCAAAAAACACCTCAAGCGAGCGTATCAACTTTTTTGCGAATTAGAGGAAGTTAATTCGAATCGTGCCGTTTCCATTCACCTTTTCTGATGCGATACTTCAAAATGCGCATCAAGAAACCTTGATGGAAACACGGCTATTGTCTCACTTATCATGTTGAGTGATATACTGAAGCCATGGCACAGACAAAAGCTAAAAAAAACTCAAAGATAAACACAATAAAGCTAATTTATTTACAAAAACAAAGGCTGATGTAGCAGCAAAATACTTCTGATAATAATAATAAAAAATAAAGTGCTGTGTGTTGTCATCACTGTATGTTCCATACAAAGACGAAATTGGCTCTCTGCATTTAACCCATCGCACGTGGGATGCACCCAGGTGGAGCAGTGGACAGATATGTAAGTGCCCAGGGAGCAATTTGGGATTAGGTGTCCTGCTCAGAGACACCGTGAGGTGTGCAAGGACCGGGTATAAGACCCGGGGAAACAAACGTGAGCGCCTTGTACAGCTCAATGCCCGGATGAGGATACCAGCAGGATAGTTCCCATACACTCAACCGGTATTGGGCAATATCACTTTTCCGCCATTTCTGTAGGCAAGCACTAGATGACAATCATGATGGCTTTCTGACAGACCAAAGAAAAGTATAAAAATACTCTTGACCAATGTGCAAGAGAAATATATATACAGAAATTTGCTGCTGTCAGAATTGACCTATGAGGTAGAGAAACATATGTCAGACGATCCGGACAAGTTGCCACTGATCTCTTATGATAAAACTTTGCCGAACCGTCTGCCCGGTTGGAACATCCTCTAACCCAGCAGAAACAGCCATTGAGTTGAGTTTAAAAAAATAAAAAAATTCAACTCAACAAACTTACTCAGCCAGGTCTGCAGCTTCTACATACCTACAAAGATGGTTGTTAGCAACCAGTGAGCAGATGTTATGGCACATGAGAACTATGTAAATAACAGGACACTAGGGTGACAAACATCTGGGGAGGCAACAAGGATCAGGTGAGAGTGGGCGGGGCTGAAGCAGAAACAAGATCAGGGAAAAACTCTGTGGACTGAACTGATGACAAGTAAAGCACAAAAAGCAAAACTGAAACTTTGAAAGATGGCAAAAATTAGAAAAATGTAACATAAGCCGCAAAGGGAATACGAAAAAACAAAGATAGAAGACTACAGTCGAATGACAGCTGATCTTATCGTAGCTACTTCACACGAGCTGGAGATAATGGCACATCATGATGCCAACAATGCAAGAGGATTTGCAAACAGCAGACAATCAAGAATGTCTGTCCTTTAAAGTTACGAACAGGATCTGTGACAGCTGGCAGCCCTGGACGAGTCCAACTCACCTTGAAGAGGTCCAACTTACAGCAATGTGGAGGGGAAAAGTTTTAAACCTTTCAACAGAACTCCAGTTTAAATTATCTGAACCAACACCTTAACTTTATTAAATACACAAAAATTGGTTTGGTTCTAAATGTATGAAGCAAAAGTTAAATCTGATTTAATAAAAGCATCTTCATTACAATATTGTTTACAAGCAGTTTTCTAAGGAAGAAACGCTGACTGGTGAATCCTTCACCTTTAAGCAATTTAAGTAAGCTTACAGTTTTCAATCTTTACTGCTGAGTAAACATCACAACAAAGACAGTGAGCTGAGCATACAAGATATATAGCTACGAGTCGTAATAAAAATATAAACAGATCAATGACAATCAAATCTCCTGCTGCACCCAAAAAAGTATACATATATTGAAGAAGGACCATCTCAGCCACCTATGCAGTGTTTGAAAATATAACATATCAGTTTTTGCAAAATTCAGTTGAAGCAACATCTGGTTTGTTCTGCTGACATCACTGTATAGAAACGCTGTTTCCCATTGTGTGCAGATCGTGGCTATGGCCTTTTTCTTTGGGGACAAAGCTTACCTGCGAAGCAGCTGGAACATCTTGGATGGGATGCTGGTGATGATCTCTGCGATTGATATCCTGGTTTCTCTCATCTCTAACTCGGGAACCAAGATCCTGGGCATGCTCAGAGTGTTGAGGCTGCTGAGGACCTTGAGGCCGTTACGGTAATGCAATCTCACAGAAATGGTAAAATCTGTAAACAGACAATCACTCTTATGGATCAAAAGCTCAGAAGATGATGAGGGAGCTAAAAATTGTTTAAAAGTTTAAGCATAAAATCTATCTATCTATCTATCTATCTATCTATCTATCTATCTATCTATCTATCTATCTATCTATCTATCTATCTATCTAAAGATTAAAGTGAATCACTGATAGACTCAGCTGTTTGTGTATTAATGTTTTGTCAGGATTGTTTATACACCTTGGGCATGAACCATGAAAGGGGTTTTGGACAGACCCTTCCAGAAGCCCAATTATCCAATCAGAAAACAGTTCTGATGTTTCTGGGACCATTGTTTTATCAGAACACCCAAAGGCGTCAATGTTTCAACCACCAAGCTGTTCATTTGAGGTGAAGATGAAATCTCTGCTGATAGTCCTCCTCCTTTTTCACTCTAAGCAGAGCACCAGCACCAGATCATGGCGCTACCACCACCGTTTTTCAAGTAAGGGCTACTTTCTTGGTCAGCACCCTCTAAGTCGAAAGAGATGGAAAACCTGGCTTCTCTGTGTACAGTGTCCTTGGTGTTCTAGAAGATCCATATTAATGTTTGTCTGGAGCCTTGGTGATTTCTGAAAAAACAACTTTCTGTCAACATAGGGTGACAGATGAGTGTTGGTCAACCCAATGAGTGTTTTATGCTGGCAAAGAGAAACTACAAGCTGCAGTCACTTCTAGACTGATCCCAAGTTCTGCTGACTTCTCTTTCTGCTGCTTTATTTAATCCCTAGATGACAGAGAAGCTTGTCATCTTTACTGTATTAATGTCATCTGAAGACGGATTTAAAGGCAGATTAAAGAAAATAAAGCTACTACAGGAGGAAACTAGTCAAGTTGGTATGAAGGGCAAGTATTATTTGGATAAGTGGCAGCCTTTTCTCAAGACAATAATGTATTCATTTAGAAAGTTATAGAAATAACAAATAGGAAAGAAAAAAAATAATAAAATGATTAAAAAAACTGCCTGGAAAAAAATGCTAATATTGAAGCCAATGAAAGAATATGCAGTAAAATAAAAATCTTGTCAAAGTTGGCTGGTTACCTTGATACTCTCTTTGGTTGTTGTTTATTTATTTGTCATAATCATTATTTCAACGTTTAGTTATACAGGTTAGTCTAATTCAGCCTCGAGGACTCATTTTCAAGAGAAACCTGTTTTAAACAAAACACAGATGAGTTACAGACAACAATAGACAACCCTATAAAATGCATATAAAATGAAAAGTAAACAAAATAAATGAAATAAAAACAAATCAAAAACAGCTGCATTATAAAAGCAATGCAAAATATTAAAAACAGGAACATTTCTGTGTTGGTTTTTGTCATGAACTTAGTTTCTTCTTCTTCTTTCGGATTTTCCCTCTTCAGGGGTCGCCACAGCGAGTCATCCTCCTCCACCTCACTCTGTCCTCTGCATCCTCTGTCCTCACTCCAACTACCTTCATGTCCTCTCTAACTGCATCCATATATCTCCTCTGTGTCTTTTTCCTGGCAGCTGCATTTCTAACATCCTTCTACCAATATACCCACTGTCCCTCCTCTGGACATGTCCAAACCATCTCAGTCTGGCCTCTCTAACTTTATCTCCCAGTTGTTCAACATGTGCTGTACCTCTGATGATCTCATTCCTGATCTTATCCATCCTTGTCACTCCTAAGGAGAACCTCAGCATCTTCATTTCTGCCACTTCCAGTTCTTTCTCCTGTCTTTTTGTCAATGACACTGTCTCCAGACCATACAACATAGCTGGTCTCACCACTGTCTTGTAAACTTTTCCTTTGACCTTTGCTGACACCTTTTTGTCACAAATCACTCCTGAAACTTTTCTCCATCCACTCCATCCTGCCTGGACTCTCTTCTTCACCTCTTTACCACATTCCCCATTTTCCTGGACAGTGGACCCCAAGTACTTGAAGTCATGCACCTTTGTGATCTCTGCTCCTTGTAGCCTCACTGTTCCACTGGCCTCCCTCTCATTCACACACATGTACTCTGTCTTACTACATCTGACTTGAGATTTGTAGAGTGAGTGAGGTGAAGTTTTTGGGTGTTATCATTGATGACAAACTGACATGGAAACAACACATAAATTATGTAAGAATAAAAAATAGCTAAATCGATTGCAGTAATATCACTCTGTAAAATCATTCCTCTTCTTTCAAGTGCATACCTCCACCTCTCCAAGTTCTCTTCCACATGTTACCTGTTCTCACCACAGATCACAATGTCATCTGCAAACATCATAGTCCATGGGGATTTCTGACTGACCTCATATTTGAATCGGTCCATCACCAGAGCAAACAAGAACATCACTCTTAACTCCTCGTCCGCCTTGGAACTGTCAAATGATTTTAATTTGTTTTACAATCGTTTTAATACTAATGATTTTACAGAGGAGCTTTCTGTTTTTAAAGAAACGTCGTCAGGTGCAACAGTGACTATTGATATTGAAAGTGTGGTTAATATGTTTTTAAAGACGAAAGAAAGGAAAAGTCCGGGTCCTGATGGTATAGGGGGTCGTATTCTTAAGAACTGTGCCCTGCAGCTTGCAGATATCTTCTGTTTTCTTTTTAACATGTCTCTTCAAACCTGTACGGTCCCACAGCTCTGGAAAGACTCTGTCATTGTTCCGATCCCAAAATCCAAGACTGCTCATTCCCTGAACGATTTCAGGCCTGTTGCCCTGACTTCTTTAGTCATGAAGTCATTTGAAAAACTGGTTCACAAGACCCTCTTGTCAAAAGTTGAAGATCATTTGGACCCACTTCAATTTGCTTATCGTTCACATAGAGGGGTGGAGGACGCAACAGGAACTCTTTTAAATATGGTTTTAGGACACCTTGAAGGTGCAAAAACATTTGTAAGATTGCTTTTTATTGACTTTTCATCTGCTTTTAACTGTATCCAGCCCCACATTTTAGCAGAGAAATTACAAAGTCTGTACGGTCTTGACTTCGGCCTCATATGTTGGCTTGTGGACTTTTTAACTGCTCGGTCTCAGAGGGTGAGAGTTAATGGGGTCCTCTCTGATGTCCTTCTGTCCTCTACTGGTTCCCCTCAGGGCTGTGTTCTTTCGCCTCTTTTATTTATTTTATACACAAACGATTGTTGCAGCCATTTCCCTCAGCGTCACATTGTCAAGTTTGCTGATGACTCTGTCATCCTGTCCCTTCTGAGCAGTGATGACCCAGACCCCGGGCCTGTGATTGGGGACTTCACAGAATGGTGTGAGTCTTCCTTTTTAAAACTAAATGTTTCTAAAACAAAGGAGATGATAATCGATTTCAGGAAAAATTCTTCAGTAACAGCTCCCGTGGTCATTGACGGTGAAGCTGTGGAGGTAGTGCAACAATATAAATACCTGGGAACTGTTTTCGATGATAAATTGACCTTTGACCTTCACGTGAATGCACTTTGCAAAAAGGCCCACCAGAGGATGTATTTTTATCGGAAGCTTTGTGGTTTTAATGTTGATTCAACTTTTATGAGAATGTTTTATTCATGTTTTATTGAGTCTATTTTAACCTTTTCCTTCATCTGTTGGTTTGGACTTTTGACCTGTAAGAACAAAAGCAAACTCTCGGGGATTGTCAGGATGTGCAGCAAAACTGCTGGCATAGACCTAAGGAACCTCGCAGACCTACACAAGGTGAGGTCAGTGAACAAGGCCAGGCAGATTCTGGCAAACCCTGATCACCCACTCCATGACGAGTTCAGGTTGCTTCCATCTGGACGCAGGTTTCTACAACCCAAATGTAGAACAAACAGATTTAAAAACTCATTTATCCCAGTAGCAATCAGGTTTCTTAATGCACACTAATTTTAACACTGCTATTTTAATGTCTTATTGTCTTGTGTTTATATGTGTATGTGTGTGTAAGTGCATATGTATGTATGAAACTGTGCACACCTATTGACTGCAAATCTAATTGCCCCTCGGGGATAATAAAGGAACTTGAATCTTGAAGAAGGGGCTCAGAGCTGATCCTTGATGCAATCCCACCTCCACCTTGAATGCTATCTGTAACTCCTACAGCACATCTCATCACTGTCCTGCTGTCCTCAAACATGTCCCATATACGGGACTGTTAGACTGGTATACCAGTCTAACATACTTTTCTGCCACTCCAGATTTCCTCATGCAATACCACACCTCTTCCCTTGGCACCCTGTCATATGCTTTTTCTAAATCCACAAACACACAATGGAGTTCTTTCTGACCCTCTCTGTACTTCTCCATCAGCATTCTCAAAGCAAAGATGGCATCTGTGGTGCTCTTTCTTGGCATGAAACCATACTGCTGATAGTCACATCTTGTCTAAGTCTTGCTTCCACAACTCTCTCCCAGATATTCATCGTGTGGCTCATCAACTTAATTCCTCTGTAGTTTCTACAACTCTGTACATCACCCTTGTTCTTAAAAATGGATACCAGCACACTTCTTCTCCATTCTTCAGGCATGTTCTCACCATCAAATGTGTCATTGAATATTTGAGTCAAAAACCTCACTGCCATCTCTCTAAGACATTCCCGAACTTCCACTGGTATGTCGTCAGGTTCTATTGCCTTCCCATTCTTTTCAGAGCTTTCCAGACTTCACTCTCACTAATCTTTCCCACTTCCTGGTCCACAGTTTCTATGACCTCTACTCTTCTTTCTCTCATTCTTTAGTTTGTAGCAGGTCACTTTTTTAAATGAGTCCACGAGGCTCAATGACATTTACCTGACTAAATAAAGGTTGATTGTAAAAAAACAACAACAGTACTGTAGTGTCAGGCTACAAACCAAAACTTTCTGATGGTGTTATATATCATAAAATCAATCACCTTTATTTTACCAGTTGTTTTGCCCGTTCGAGATCTCTTTTACAAGGGTGACCTGGTCAAGTGGTCAGCAGGGTTAGCAAACGGTGTTAGCAACTTATTTATTTAGCAAAATAAAGCAACCACTGGACAGTTTCTTCAACATATCGTAAACTCCCTACATGTTTTGCTGTGCAGTGAGCGAAGACGTTTTTTTTTTTTTAGCTGTAAAGCCAGTTTTTCTTTTTCCAACGAGAAAAATATATATTAATCTA
>JBBPBX010057967.1:0-22254 GCA_038048925.1 Garcialebias charrua
TATATATATATATATATATATATATATATATATATGTATATATATATATGTATATATATATGTATGTATATATATATATATATATATATACAGTATATATTCATCTTTAAGCTCATCTCTTCTTCAGGGGTCGCCACAGCTTGCATGTCTGGAAAGGCACCATTAATGCAGAGAACTAAGTTCAGGTTCTAGAACAACATATGCTCCCATCTAGACGTCATCTCTTTCAGGGAAGACCCTGCATTTTTCAACAAGATAATGCCAGACCACATTCTGCAGCAATCACAATATCATCGCTACTCCGGGTACTGAAATGGCCAGCCTGCAGTCCAGATCTTTCACCTATAGAGAACATTTGGCGTATCATAAAGAGGAAGGTGCGACAAAGAAGGCCCAAGACGATTGAACAGTTAGAGTTCTGTATTATAATAATAATAATGAATTCAATTTGTAATGCACTTTTCATTAATAAAAATCTCAAAGTGCTACAATGTGTAACAAGGTAAAGATAAAAAATAAAACAAGTGATAAAATCAAATAAAATCAACAATAATATCGACTAAGATCAAAGATAAAATCATGTAGATTTAGGCTTGCTTAAAAAATAAATAAAATAAAACAAGTGATAAAATCAAGTAAAATCAATAAAGATATCAGCTAAGATCAAAGATAAAATCATGTGGAGGCAGAATAGGCTTGCTTAAAAAGAAAAGTCTTAATGCCGCTTTTAAAGTCAACCAGTGACTGTGGAGCTCTCAGGTCATCAGGGAGGGAGTTCCACAGGCGGGGGGCAGCCACACAGAATGCTCGGTCTCCCATGGTCCTCAATTTGGTCCGAGGAATATGAAGTAAATTACTGTTCTGTGACCGTAGAGACCGGGTGGATGAATATGGTGCAAGAATGTCCTTTAGATAGTCAGGTGAAGTGCCGTGCAAGCATTGATGGGTAATGAGAGCAGTTTTATATTGAATTCTGTAGGTGACAGGAAGCCAATGGAGGTATTAGACATGAATGGGAGAGCATTCCTATTTCTAAATTTGAGAAACTGGTCTCCTCTGTCCCCAGACGCCTGTTGAGTGTTGTAAGAAGAAGGGGGAATGCCACACAGTGGTAAAAATGGACATGTCCCAACTTTTTTGGGATTTGTTGACGCCATGAAAAATTGAAATAACACATTTTCCCTTAAAATGATACATTCTCTCAGTTTAAACGTTTGATCTGTGATTTGTGTTCTATTCTGAATAAAATTATAGATGTTGGCACCTCCACATCATTGGATTCAGTTTTTATTCACAATTTGTTTTGTGTCCCAACTTTTTTGGAATCCGGTTTGTACTTGATTTATAAATTATATATTTTATTCATCATATAACCATATTATTTGAATTCCTATATCCTTTATTTTTACTTTTCATACTTTTTGTGCGTTCACAATCTATTTTACTGATATCTGACTTCACTGATATCTTTATCACCTAACAGAAAGAGAAAAAAAAGTTCAAAGTGACACAAAATCCATACCAGAGATGGAAACTTTAATCGGTGAACTGCAACTAAAATCATCCATCCATTATCTTTTACCCGCTTCTTCCATTTTTGGGTCACGGAGCTGAGGCTCACTTTACCGCAGTCGCTGGTGCACAAATCCAGCTAAAATCATCACTGAAAAGCTGTTTAGATACAAACCTAAACTGTGACGCAGAACGTTTGGGGTGAAAACAGCACCTTGGGTTTTGTTGTGTTGCAGTTTGTCCTTTAAACGACATTGTTCCTCTTTATAATCTGCATCTGTTGTTTCCAGAAACTCGGACATTTCTTCAGCAGCCACTTCCTCTCGTTGTTCAGCCTGATGTCTACTCCTCTGTTAGTCAAAGTTTCCTTTAAATAACAGTTTCGGAACGGGTACAGACGAACTGAAATCAGGAAAATGAAACGTTACAGAATATTAAATTGTAGTCTAAAAGTACAGCACAGTACAGTATCTTACATTTCTTATCTTCGTTAGCAATGTTATTATGGGTTTTCTTCTTCTTCTTCTTCTAAGTGGATTCTTTTTTGGCGGTTGGCAAACAACTGAAAGGTGCATTACCGCCACCTACTGGTGTAGAGTATGGACTGGAATATGTATATATTATCTGTGGGAACAACCATAGATATAATAAACACAGTGTTTATTATATCTATGGGAACAACGCTCAAAATGGGTTTTCTTCTTCTTCTTCTTTGGTTTTTAACGGCAGCTTGCATCCATCATTGTTGCACTACTGCCATCTCTTGGTGCTTATATATTAATTTATTTTCTCAGTCCAGTATTTTTTTAAAAACGAAATATCTTTCTTTTCCCTTCATCACTACTCAGCTGAGCAGCGACTTCTTCCAACTTTAGTTCCCTATTATGGAAGCGGTTATGTCTCATATTTAAAACTAAAATGGATTAGCAGAAATGCTTTTTCATTTCAAAGTCAAGCAGCATTTTTTGACTCATAAATAAAATTTAAAACGAATAATCCAAACTGCATTTTCATTTTCTTCTTCGAGACTGCTCAATTTGTAAATTAATCAAAATGATAAATAAAATAACGTTTAACATTTAATTTTCAAAACATGTCCCAGTAAAAAGTGACCAAAATTCATTTTGAAATGTCAATTTTTCAAATTAAAATGAAATAGCAGAAATGCTTTTTCATTTCAAAGGCAAGCTGCCTTTTTTGTCTCATAAATAAAATTTAAATTAAATCATTTTCATTTTATAAATCAACACTGCTCATTGTGTAAATTAATTAAAAAGATAAATAAAATAACGTTTAACTTTTAATTTTCAAAACATGACCCAGTAAAAAGTGACCAAAATTCATTTTGAAATGTCAATTTTTCAAATTAAAATGAAATAGCAGAAATGATTTTTCATTTCAAAGGCAAGCTGCCTTTTTTGTCTCATAAATAAAATTTAAATTAAATCATTTTCATTTTATAAATCAACACTGCTCATCAGCGCTGGACTGGCAATCGGGCGTACCGGGCAAATCCCCGGTGGGCCGGTCAGCCCGTCGGTGATTTTTGGGCCGCTCGGGCGGTCCTGACTGTCATGAACCAAAAAAATAAATTATAGCTTTTTTTTGTCAATCGCGACGGCCGATTGGTTGATTTTCTTGAACGACATCGAGCTAATCCAATGAAATCTCTCAGCACTCTTTGGCGGGCGGGGCGGCCCGTCCGACCAGATCAGCCCCTCCCCTTAGACCAATCAATCAGTCATACACGACAGAGAGGAGAAGACAACAGCATGGAGAGCAGCGAAAAGCGAAAAGGAGGCGCCGAAAAAAATAGGATTAAAAAGAGACGAGCCCTTCAGGCAGATGCTACAAAATGTATAAAAATAACTCAGATGTTTGCTGGTGGTGGCTGTGGAGCGGCTGCGGCCACCTCGGCAGCAGCAACCACAGGTGGTCCCGACAGCGGGGGTCTGCAGGTGGATGATGAGGCCGAGAAATGGCGCAGACAGGGGCGCGGGGGGAGACCCGCGGCAGCCGCAGATGCGAGCGTGGGAAATACTCAACTTCAGGTAAGAAGTGATGAAAATACACATGACTCTGAGTCTAAAGGTGACCAGCTGCTGGGCTGGGTGGGTGGAGAAGGTGAATAAAAGGCAGAGGATGCGCAGCACCGGGTCCTGCTCGCCGCCGCCTACACTATGACGAAAAATAAATAAACACACAGCACAAGAAAATGTATTTGATTTATTCGTATGCTTATAATAAAAAAAAAACGACAATGCTTTGCATACAGCAAAACAAAGACTGGGAAATGGACGGTTAGGTCAATAATTGTTAATTGCAGACCTAATTTAAAATACTTTTTGGTAAAATGTTCTCATGGGCTATTGCTAATTCCTGAACCTTGAGTTTGTAACTAAGATAAGGCATGATGATTAAACAGCAGCACTGACATGAAGACTCACTGCGTGTTTTAAAGTTTGGAGCTGGTTTTAAATTTGACTATAAAATATAAAATATACTGTTATTAACGCAGAGCTTAGAGAAGGTGGGCCTGTGATTGTAAGGTCGCCGGTTCAACTCCCCGAAGCAACATCGTCAAAAAACAAGGGTGGGATAGGTGAAGCAGTCACACCTGTCTCCACCCTCATCCGCCCCACACTGGGCCCTTGAGCAAGGCACTTGACCCCCAACCCTCTGCTCCACACAGCTGTGGTAGCTCGGTGGTGTGTGGTTGTGTCAGGAGGAGGAACATCTGGTGTCAAACTAAACATCTGGTGTAAAAATAAGAACATCTGGTGTCAAACTAATCCCAAAGTCTTCTGACTCGCTGTGGCGACCCCTGAAGAAGGAAAAAAAAAAGATACTGTAATAAGTTAACTCATTGAGCTACATAAGTTTTTATCAAATCCAGTTTAAATGTTTGTGGTTTCTACAACATGTTCTTTTAGTTGAACAGATGTTGTTCCACCTGCCCCTTTGGTTTCTCACTCATCTAACTTTAGACAGAGACCTTTTGGTTTAATCATGAAAACATGTGTCATCTCATGACATATCTGACAGTGTTAGTGACTCTCAGCTACTAACACACTACATTTGTTTTCATTCAACCTTTATTTAGTCAGGTTAATCCCATTGAGCCTCGAGGACTCATTTACAAGAGACACCTGTCTACAAACTAAAGAATGATGACAACAGCAACAGTAGATTTTTCTTGAACAATCAACAATAGACAAACATAAAAGAGGCATATAGATTTTTTTAACAAGTTAAAAAATATGTCAAAGTAGCAAAACACATTACTGTATAAAGCAAATGTATAAAAGTAAAAACAGGAACATGTCTGCATTGGTTTTTGCCAGGAGTCCAACAGATTCTTAAAACCATTTAGAGAGGTCAAGGTCTTCTGATGTTTTTGTAAGATATTCCAGGAAGCAGGAGTGGAGTAGCTCATTATCTGTAAAACTCACTCAAATGTAGTGAAGGCGCAGTGACGACCATGTTGAGTCCAAATACTGTAGTAGATGAAGCAGAACCTGCTGGTTGAACTGGATTTAGTGGTGCCTGCAAAGTGACAGCTGATTGGAAAAGGTCCAAAGTTTTACTGAGCATCAGTTTGTCGTGACAGTGGCTGATGAGGGTCATTTTGTACTTGACTTACACATTCATGAGTTTGTTGGACATTTTTGTTATTTGCAAGGTTTGACCAAAATGGCCCTAGCTCCATGTGTAATGGATGTTGGTTTAAAAGTCTGGCATGAATGAAGGTGGATGATTTTGAAAATCTAGATTTTTCATAGTATTCCAGGAAATAATTTCTCTGTCAGACTGTTTTTAAAGTTTGAACTCAAGTTCCAGTCTTTCTTTCACCACAGCCTTGTGCTTGCTCTGTGAGGGATTTTCTTTTTGAACATTTAAACTGTTGTATGAACACTGAATCATTATTTCTTTAAAGATCTTCATTGCATGTTCATTGGGATCATCTTTTGTCATTTTTTGCTGAGCTTGTCTCCCAGGATTTAAAAAAAATCCTATTTTTACCAGAGCTTTTACAAATAGCTCAGTTGAGATAATGATCAGGCTTGTGGGGGGTTTTCTTACAAGGAGGGAATGCCTTGAGGGTGCTTGTGTGGGGGTTGATAGGTGTTAAACAGGGGGGGTGATAAGTTGGGGGGTGGGCTTGTGTCTATTGTTTGCCAATGAATAGGAAATATTCCAATGTAATTGCTGGTTTCACCTTTTCAAACATCCACTTCTTTTACCTCCGTCAGTGTTGGAAAGCAACAGATAGAATTACTGACTTAAATAAAAAAGTATCTTTTCATTACAGTTTGCAAGCACTGTCACAAGAAATTTGTTTCCATTCACGAGCGTCATTCTCTTTCCATCAATACAGGTAGTCCCCGACTTACGAGCGCTCTAACTTACGAGGTTCCGGACTTACGAGCTGGCGAATTTTTGGAAAAAACGCAAAAAATACTGAGTTTTTCTGTGTTTTTTCACCACAGTTCGTTAGCTAAACATGTGGACACATGTTTCCGATCATTTTTATGCACTCATAAGCTGCAGTTTTTCGATGAAAAACGAGTGTTTGTAGTCGCGCTAGCAAAACCGTTCCAACTTACGAGCGAAATTCCGGACTTACGAGACATGTGGCAGCCGTTCCAAATTACGAGATTTCCGTGTTACGAGCACCTCGTTGTAACGGAACTCGCTCGTAAGTCGGGGACTACCTGTACCTGGTGGGCCACTCTGCTCAAAATGCCCGGGCCGATTTTTTGTCCCAGTCCAGCCCTGTTCCCATCCCTATAAATCAGCCCATGAGGCTCAATAAGATTTACCTGACTAAATAAAGGCTGAATGAATGAATGAATTGAGCCTTGAGGACTCATTTAGAGACCTGTCTACAAACTAAAGAATGATGACAACAGCAACAGTAAAATTTCCTTGAACAATCAACAATAGATAAACATAAGGGAGAAATAAAGATGTTTTAACAAGTTAAAACAAATATATCAAAGTAGCAAAACAGACAAATTATAAGGTGTAGAAAATCAAAAACAGGAACATGTCTGCATTGGTTTTTGCCAGGATTCCAACAGAGTTTTAAAGCCATTTAGAGAGGTCAAGGCCGAGAGCTTCAGATCTTTTTGTAAGATATTCCAGGAAGCAGGAGCGGAGTAGGAGAAGGCCCTTTTGCCAAATTCAGTTCTCACTGACAGAACAGGTGATCATGTCCTGAGAGTGCACGCTGTAGCTGCACTCACGCAAAGACATGTAGGAGGAGATGTATGAAGGCAGCAGACCAAGAAGTGATTTAAAGATGAAAATGTACCAGTGAAAGAGTCTGCGTGAGGTTGAAATCTATCAAGTAAGAGTCCTCTTAAAAACGGTGTCAAAGACTGCTTGTACCATCATCCTTTGTGTTTTACTTTTTCCCCACAGAGTAAATTGACTAAATGTCAAATGCTGATTTCATCAGTCTAGGCAGGTGGAATTCCAGGTTTTCCCTCAAGTGGAAAACATTTTTTGTTTGTTTTAAAGCCTCGAACTACAAAAATCAAGTCAACATTGCTCTGATTTCTCTGTAAAAGGTTCAAAAGCTGCTCAGACATTCAGATGTGGCTCAGTTTAGAATCACAGAAATAATGCTGATATGGTCAAAAAAAAAAAAAACAAACAGAGCAAGGATATCATCAAAAAGGTAATAAGTTGTAGATGTACAACCAGTGAACACTTCCTGAAAGTTTCATTAAAATTGGTCGTGTGATTCATTAGATATTTTGCTAACAGAAAATTGGTCCCGTGGTTCTTGAGATCAGTTCATTCACAAAGATGGAGGGAAATGAACCACAGCTTGAGTTTCACCGGGGGGGAGGGCTTTTCAGAGGAGATAAAAAGCTTTTTATGGAAAGTATTATTTAAATTTACTGTCAACAGAGAGATAATCTCAGAGCCAACACATTTTCTGTGTCTTGAGTCACAAAAACACACTTTCACGAGGCTGGAACAGTTTGTTTGCTTGTACTTTGTTGTATTTGTAGATTAATCAATGTATTGTAAATGTTAAGACTTTTGAAGGATTTTAAAGACTGAAAAGAAGCAAATTGTTCAATTAATCATGGCGGCCATGTTTGTGTTTTGGTCACTCTACCATAGTTTTTTCATGAAACTGGGCTCTTGAAATGAAAGTGGTACAGTCGTCATATGCAGATTCTTTCCTGAGCGTGTGGAGCTACAAAGGGAATTGGAAAAATCTGCAGTGAAGGGCTTGCTCTGTTCTTGCTTTGTGCTGGTGCTAACGTGATTTAGCAGCCATGAAACTGGCTCTTGTTTTATTCTGTCTCTTCATCAATTGAAATAAGTGGAGCAGAGGGACGATTAAGAGTTGGTAATCTTGAGCTCCATTGTTCAACCTCAATGATTCAGGTGAGTAAACCTGCAGGGGAGGAAAAGTCAAGTCAAATTTATTTATAAAGCACATTTAAAAACAGCAGTTGTTACCAAACTGCTTAACAATATAAAAAACAATGGCAGTAATTTAAAGATTTTTATTTATTTATTTAAAGAATCAAAGGAAAACACAAAACAACAAATCAAATCACACTGGGTTAAAAGTCAGTGAAAACAGATGTTTTTAAAAGTGAATTAAAAACAGGAAGGGAAGCGGCCTGTCGAACGTTGGGGGCAGATTGTTCCAAAAATTTTCAAGAAGCTATCCTTCCACCAGGCGGACCAGTTCTGAACGAGGTTTGGCCCAAGTACTTTAGGAGACGTCGAAGAGAGAAATGTCTTGTTGCATGAATTATATATTTATAATTCTCATTTCTTTTCCCCAACCCATTGAATGTTTTAAGCTGCATTAAGCAAAGGCATGACAGCCTGAACAAGCCAGATGAACGTGAGACTACATTTTGTTTCCTTACATTACAAAAACATCTCTTTACTTGATACATTTTATGTATCCTTGCATTAAAGTACTGTATTATGACTTTAGAACGTGTCTGTTCAGCTAAAATATATTTACATGGGGTCTGGTCCCATGTGACTTGGTGGACAAGCCCCACTAGTGGTCTGCTGAACTTTAGATTTTTTTTTGTTGAGTTTGCAGCATCTTATTCACAGTTGTTTAGGTGTTTTTAGTATTTGCATCATTGTGTCTTTATTTTCATGTTTAGGTTCTGTGTTTCTTTATCTATTTTATGTGATTTCAGATTTCGTCGTCTGCTTTTTCTCTTTTTTTGGGGTTGTTGTTTATTTTGGAGTTTGCATCACTTATGTCTTTGCTGTGCATATTAACTCTTTGCAGCTTGTTTGCACCTGTCACCCACTGTGGAGGCAGGACTCCTCAGCGACTAGTCGTGAAAGACGTACCTCTTCTGAGGTAAATTGAACTAGACTTTAATAGAAGATCTAATAAAAAAAGTGAACCATCATCTAGTGGCCAAATATAGAAATCAAAAGTTTGATAAACGTACAAAGAAAAAAAATTGCTGAAAATAATGTGTTATTTTACATGAGATGAGATTAAAAAAGACAAAGCAAGGGTTATTATTCACAGCTAAACTGCTTTCATCTGGTGTGGATTTTCATGTGCGAGTTTAAATGTGACTTTAGTCCAAACCTGCGTTCACAAAGATCACAAGCAAAAGTTATCTGTCCTGTGTGGACTATCATGTGTTCGTTTAAATTTCCCTTCTGTCCAAACCTGCGTTCACAAAGATCACAAGCAAATGTTTTCTGTCCTGTGTGGACTATCATGTGTCTGTTTAAATGTGACTTCAGACCAAACCTGTGTCCACAAAGATCACAAGCAAATTATTTCTTCTGTCATGTGTGAACTATCATGTGTCTGTTTAAATGTGACTTCAGACCAAACCTGTGTCCACAAAGATCACAAGCAAATTATTTCTTCTGTCATGTGTGAACTATCATGTGTGTGTTTAAATGTGACTTCTGTCCAAACCTGTGTCCACAAAGATCACAAGCAAATTCTTTCTGTCCTGTGTGGACTATCATCTGTCTGTTTAAATGTGACTTCTTTCCAAACCTGTGTCCACAAAGATCACAAGCAAAAGTTTTCTGTCCTGTGTGGACTATCATGTGTTCATTTAAATGTGACTTCTGTCCAAACCTTTGTCCACAAAGATCACAAGCAAATTCTTTCTGTCCTGTGTGGACTATCATGTGTCTGTTTAAAGATGACTTCAGTCCAAACCTTTGTCCACAAAGATCACAAGCAAATTCTTTCTGTCCTGTGTGGACTATCATCTGTCTGTTTAAATGTGACTTCTTTCCAAACCTGTGTCCACAAAGATCACAAGCAAAAGTTTTCTGTCCTGTGTGGACTATCATGTGTTCGTTTAAATGTGACTTCTGTCCAAACCTTTGTCCACAAAGATCACAAGCAAATTCTTTCTGTCCTGTGTGGACTATCATGTGTCTGTTTAAAGATGACTTCAGACCAAACCTGTGTCCACAAAGATCACAAGCAAATTATTTCTGTCATGTGTGAACTATCATGTGTTTGTTTAAAGATGACTTCAGTCCAAACCTTTGTCCACAAAGATCACAAGCAAATTCTTTCTGTCCTGTGTGGACTATCATGTGTCTGTTTAAATGTGACTTCAGTCCAAACCTTTGTCCACAAAGATCACAAGCAAATTCTTTCTGTCCTGTGTGGACTATCATGTGTCTGTTTAAATGTGACTTCTTTCCAAACCTGTGTCCACAAAGATCACAAGCAAAAGTTTTCTGTCCTGTGTGGACTATCATGTGTGTGTTTAAATGTGACTTCTGTCCAAACCTTTGTCCACAAAGATCACAAGCAAATTCTTTCTGTCCTGTGTGGACTATCATGTGTTTGTTTAAAGATGACTTCAGTCCAAACCTTTGTCCACAAAGATCACAAGCAAATTCTTTCTGTCCTGTGTGGACTATCATGTGTCTGTTTAAATGTGACTTCTTTCCAAACCTGTGTCCACAAAGATCACAAGCAAATAAGAAAGTTAATTCTCAATAGTCCAGGTATCAAATCTGCTCATTCTCAATCAGTTCAAAAGAAACTGTCCAGATGAACTGATTGAGAATGAGCGGATTTGATACCTGGACTATTGAGAATTAACTTTCTTGTCTTGAACCACTTTGGACATGTCTGCCTGCCTGGGAGGAGTCGACGAGGGACACGCCCCCAGAAACCATCTTGGCTACAGCAAACTGGTTGGTCCACATAAGTTGCTTACTTGGTGGGTTAACTTCAGTGTGCTTTGGACTACTCTGACTGAGGAAGCCCTCTGGAGTGAGGGTGAAACGTTTCTGCTAAAAAGAAACTGTCCAGATGAACTGATTGAGAATGAGCGGATCACAAGCAAATGTTTTCTGTCCTGTGTGGACTATCATGTGTTCGTTTAAAGCTGACTTCCGTCCAAACCTTTGTCCACAAAGATCACAAGCAAATGCTTTCTGTCCTGTGTGAATTATAATGTGTGTGTTTAAATTTGACTTCTGTCCAAACCTGCGTCCACAAAGATCACAAGCAAATGATTTCTGTCCTGTGTGAACTATCATGTGTGTCTTTAGATGACACTTATAGTTAAATATTTTCCCACAGTCATCACAACTATATGAATTCTGTCTCGACTGTTTTTTCTTGACTGATCCTCCAGTTTTCTTCACTTTTAAACGTTCCTCGATAACCAAACAACTTGAAGACGTCTCTGACTGACTCGTCTTGTGAAATTGTTTCCCATGCTCAGTGAAGCTGCAAGATTTGTTGACAGTGTTTACGCCTGACTCAGGAGCTCTGCTCTCCTTCCAGTCTTTGTCACCGTCTTCAGGTTCTGACCCAGAGTCTGATAAGTCTTTTAGCTGAGAGTCAGAGTCCTTCACCTCATCACCTTCATCATCCTCACTGACTTCAGTCTCTGAAGAGCTGCAATCATCTCCATAAGTATTTAGATCTGGGTTCCTGGTAGTTTCTCCTTCTCCACAGTCCTCTCCACCAGTTGCTGCTTTCATCTGGTCAGCTGAGCTGCTGGTTGGAAGATCTTCCTCTTTTACTTGGTGCTGATGAAGCTGTAAAAACAGAGGCTTCTCTTCTTCTTCCTCATTCTTCCAAGGAACAGCAGTGAATGCAAACCCAGTGTCATCAGTCTCCTTTTTCACACAAAACTGCTCTCCCTCTTGACTGGTCCACAGTTCCTCCTCTTCCTCCTTTATGTTGAGGGTCTCTGGATCCTGTTGGTCCACACCAAGCATCCATACTTCAGGAGCTTCTTCTTTAACCAGCACCTTCTGCTGAACATCTGCAGGGACCACTGAAAACATGAACATCAGGCACAATAATAACTTTATATTCACACATACAGTGGTGCTTGAAAGTTTGTGAAGCTTTTAAAATTTTCTAAATTTCTGCATAAAAACAACATAAAACATCATGAGATTTTCACACAAGTCCTAAAAGTAGATAAAGAGAACTAAGTTAAACAAATGAGAAACATTTTTTTTTAAACTTGGTCATTTATTTATCGAGGAAAATTATCTAATATTACATGTTTTTTCCTGAGATTCATCAAGCTCTTTGATCAATAATACAATACCGTATTTTCCTCCCTAGATGTCAGTTTTTTTGCATAATTTATATGTCCTGGGACATATAGACCGAAGCGACATATTTATGAATTTTTTCCCATATTTAAAAACCAGCAGCACAGTGGCTCAACTGGTAAAGCCTGGAGGCAATTAGGGCATGGATGAATCAGAACTTTCTTCAATTAAACTGCTCCAAGACTGAGGCCATACTGATTGGCACCCCTCACCAGGTACAAACATCTCCTATAACAACACTTTCCTTTTCTGGACAAGACATCCCCCTCTCCACCTCTGTTACTAATCTTGGAATAAAAATGGACTCCAATCTTACATTTGAAAATCACATTAAGCATTTGTTTAAAACTTGCTTCTTCCATCTTCGAAACATCTCCAGACTTCGCCCATCCCTAACTTTTTCCGATGCTGAGAAGCTCGTCCATGCTTTTGTCTCCTCCAGGCTCGACTACTGCAACTCCCTGTTTATTGGAATCCCTGGCAAAAACCTTCAGAAACTTCAATATATTCAAAACAGTGCAGCAAGGATCTTGTTGAGAGTTCGTAAATTTGAACATATTACGCCCATTCTCCATAACCTTCATTGGCTTCCTGTCGCCTACAGAATTCAGTACAAAACTGCTCTCATTACACATCAATGCTTACACGGAACTTCACCAGATTATCTGAAGGATATTCTTATTCCATACTCATCCACCCGCTCGCTGCGGTCACAGAACAGCAATCTCCTTCACATTCCGAGAACCAAATTAAGGACCATGGGAGACCGGGCTTTCAGTGTGGCTGCCCCCCGCCTGTGGAACTCTCTTCCTGACTGTCTAAGAGCCCCACAGTCTGTGGTTGACTTTAAGAGCGACTTGAAGACCTTTCTTTTCGACCAAGCATACTCTACCTCCTCATGATTCTACTTTTGATCTTAGCTGATATTGTTATTGATTTTAATTGTTTTATTATTTGTTTTATTGACATTTAATTCTGTTGCTCCTTGTAGCACTTTGAGATTTTCATTAATGAAAAGTGCGTTATAAATTGAATTCATTATTATTATTATTATTAAAGCTGCTGCCTCTCAGCGAGCAGGTTCCCGGTTCAAATCCTGGTCAGGGGGCCTTTCTGGGTGGAGTTTACATGTTCTCTCCGTACATGAGTGGTTTTCTCCAGGTACTCCAGTTTCCTCCCACAGACCAAAAACATGCATGTTAGGCTGATTGGTAACTCTAAATTGACCCTAGGTGGGAGTGCGAGAGTGAATGGTTGTTTGTCTCATTTGTCTCCATGTGGCCCTGTGATGGACTTGCGACTTGTCCAGGGTGTACCCCGCCCATCGCAGTGATTGCTGGACATGGGCACCGGCGATCCCCGTGATCCAAAATGGAAGAAGCGGGTAAAAGATAATGGATGGATGGATTTATAAACCAATTATTGGCTGAGATATGACCGTTTTCATTCATTCTGACTGAAAAAGAGCAGTACTAGTATCAGCCATTTGATGGTAGTAGAGTAGCAGTAAGGCATGCTTTGTATCATGTAATAGGTAGGCGAGGCTATAATGACAAGTTCAAAAAATGTTAAGACAGATACAACTGGACTTTATTTATTACACTTAGTTTTTTTTTTCCTGGAACTTTTCTGAATTTTCCATGTCCTGGATGACTGAGAATCTTCACCAGCTATTAATGATACAATCGGCTTGCCATGGTCTCCCCACCTTCGTTCTGCTCGCTGCTTGCTGCACCGCCCCGGCGAAATGCAGATAATTTGACCATTAAAGTACCCTGATGCATGCTCAATAATCCAGGTAGAAAAATCCAAAAAAGCTAAATCTAGTCCTCTGGACATACAAAAAACAAAAAATAGAAACGTTTCGTCTTTCGTCCGAAAGACTTCCTCAGTCTTAGATGATGTATTCAGCTCTGTCTTATAAATAGCACCCTTTCACAGTGGATCAACTAGGGGTGTAACGGTACGCTAAAATCACATTTCGGTTCGGTTCAATTACAAGGAGGGCTCTGTAAATAAAGACTTATAAAATATTTATTTTGAACATATGCCAAGTAAACAATATGTTTATATAAAAATAAATAAAAGTGACCCATTTGGATATTTAAAATAAAAGGCATTCTTTACAATAAATAAACTATACTAACAATAATAAAAATCTTAATAGACTTCCGGTGAGCGCGGCGAACAAGATGGCAGCTGGTTAGACCTCTCCGCTCCCCGATGTGATACTTTGCTGGATACCCCGGGTGGGGAGCTTTTAATTTATGCCATTCACCTCCCGCAGCGTTGCGCAAATATTTCTGTCCTTTTTGGAAGTGGATTAAGCCAATTAATTCCGCGATGCCCACCTCGAGATCGAAAGGTGCAGCGGGCCGCTCATCCACCTGCGGCAGCCCACAACGTGGTGATGGGCACGATGACGCGACTCCCAGCATGGCGACTTTATTCACTTTGCTTCAAAGTGTGGCTACTGATGTGACAACAATTAAGCAGACGACGTCTGAGCTGAGCACAGCGGTGACTGTAATGCAGGAGAGGCTGACGGAGGCTGAGACACGTGTCTTGCAACTGGAGGACACCGCGGAGCAGCTGAGCGTGGCGGATGCTGAGAGGAGCAAGCTGCTGGAGGTTCTGCGAGACCGGGTGCAGGCCCTCGAAAATCACAGTAAGAGGAATAATGTGAGAATTATTGGGCTAAAAGAGACTGTTGGCAACGCTGGGACACTTTTGAGCTGTGTTAAGAGCATGCTGGTGGAGGGACTGGGCCTGCGGGGTGATGCGGAATTTGAGATCGAGCGGGCCCACCGGGCCCTGGCGCCGCAGCCCGACCCGAACCGTCCACCGAGGCCGGTGCTTGTGCGTTTCCTGAGGCAGTCGGCGAGGGATAAAGTAATTACCGCAGCTAAAGAGAAGCGCGGGTTCGAGTGGAATGGATGCCGACTGTCTGTGTTTCCTGATATGACTAAGGAGCTGGCGGAGAAGAGGAAGGCCTTCACAGCCGTGAAGAGGAAGCTACAGGAGCGCAGCGTTAAATACACCCTGGCCTTCCCGGCGACACTGCGCGTGAGATGGTAGGGCAAAAATATAAATTTCAACTCGGCAAAAGCAGCAGAAAAGTTCTTCGACAAGGAGAAGGAGGGGAACGAGCAAGAGGAGAACTCTGGTGCGACGGCCTGATGTTTTTATGAGGAGCTTCCCACAGGATGCCGAAAATGACTGAGGGGAGAGAGACGCTAACACCTGCCACCAGAACGGAGTGAAGAGGAGGAGAGCAAAGCTCTACGGACCAGATAAGATTTTGATTTAAGTTTATTTCCCCCTGAGCTGCATTAGGCAGCTTCAATAGGGTTGATTTTAAGTTTTAGGTTGGTTTGTTTGGATGTTCTTTTTACGGGTAAACTGTTTTATTTTCTTTTTTTGTTGGCTGGTTGCACCCTCAGGTCAGGTCCTCACCCCAGGGAACAGGGATTCAAAGAGGTTCAAATGTATGTACACAGGTATAAAAAATAATAATGTGTAATCTGTAATGACTGGGAAATATGTAAAATTTATATCCTGGAACATTAATGGGTGTGGGAATCCAACTAAAAGGCACAAAATATTGACTTACTTAAAGACAAATCAAGCAGATATAATATTTCTTCAAGAAACTCACCTGAATGAAGGGGAAGAGGTGAAGTTTAAAATGGGTTGGGTTGGTCACATTTTTCATAGCTCTCTTTCTAGTGCTCGAAACGGGGTAATTATTTTAGTTAGGAAAAATATAAATTTCTCACTTATAAAACAAGTTAAAGACTCGGAGGGTCGAATGATATGTGTCCAAGCAATGATAGAGGGAGAAAATGTGACACTTTGTAACATTTATGCACCAAACATGGAGGACCCGCACTTTTTTCACAAGGTAAATAGTGTCTTGGGGGAAATGCCAGGGCAAATAATTATGGGCGGTGATTTCAACGAAGTAATCGATCCTTTCATCGACAGGAGTGCATTTAAAGGTTCGCTTAGCTCTAAGGGAAGAGATGCAGTTCATATGTTAAATGAAGATTTGGGCCTAGCTGATGTATGGAGGCTGATGAACCCCACTAAAAGGGAATATACTTTCTACTCTCACTGCCACAAATCTTATTCTAGGATTGATCTATTTTTAATTTCAAAACTTATGATGCATAATGCATTAAGTTGTGATATAAAAACTATTGCACTGACTGACCATGCAGCCGTTGAACTCGGTTTAAAATTAGGTACGGGGAATACGAGGGGCTCAAGGTGGAGAATGAATGTTTCCCTCTTACAAGATAAATCTTTTAAGGAGTTGCTGGGGGAGGATCTAAAACACTTCTTTGAAATAAACATTGGCAGCACAGAGCATATTCAAACGGTTTGGGAAGCCTCAAAGGCTTTTGCGAGGGGCAAAATTATAGCGTATGCTTCAAAAAAGAAAAAAGATAACCAACAGAAAATTCAAGAATTGGAAAAAGAGATCAAACTTAAGGAAAATAATTTAGCAAAGCAATATGATGACTTATCATACCGAGACATTTGTGGGCTTAAATTTCAGCTAAACGAAATTTACAACAAGAAAGTGGAATACTCTTTGTTTAGGCTTAAAACTACATTTTATGAGGGAGGGGAGAAAACTGGGAAATTATTAGCAAGACAAATTAAAAAGGAGGACTTTTCTAATACTATCCCTGCTATAAAACAAGGTAATAAATTAGTAACCTCGCCGAAAGACATAAATGATGTGTTTAAACAATATTATGGAACATTATATACGTCCACAATGTCTACTGAGATGGATCAGAAAGGGAGAGATCTTTTCTTCTCTAAACTTGATCTTCCTAGATTACTTGAGGAACATGTGGAGGGGCTGGAAGCATCAGTAGCAGAGGCAGAAATTAGAACAGCTATCTTGAGGATGAAAGTAGGGAAATCACCCGGCTATGATGGTATTCCTGCAGAATATTATAGAACATATATAGACATTCTGGCCCCAGTATTACAAAAAGTATATCAGGAAACCTTTGAGAGAGGACAGCTTCCCCCTACTTTCAACGAAGCACTAATTTCTCTAATCCCAAAAAAAGATAAAGACACTTTAGACCCATCAAATTATAGGCCCATTAGTCTGCTTAATGTAGATTGTAAAATACTAACCAAAGTTTTGGCTTTACGCTTACAACGAGTCCTTCCCAGCATTATACACCAAAATCAGGCAGGCTTTATGAAAAACCGTTCCTTTTCTGATAACATGAGAAAACTGATGCACCTGATGTGGCTGAGCCAATCGGGGGATGAACCAGTAGCTGCCATCTCCTTAGATGCTGAGAAAGCATTTGATAAGGTGGAATGGAACTTTCTCTTCTCGGCCCTGTCCAATTTTGGATTTGGACCTCATTTTACTAATTGGATCAGAATTTTATATAAGGAACCAAAGGCTGTAGTAATAACCAACGGTATTATTTCACCTTTCTTTGAACTAACACGGGGGACCCGACAGGGATGCTCTCTCAGCCCTTTGTTATTTAATATATTCATAGAAACCCTGGCAGTAGGTATCAGGGCAAATAAGGACATTAAAGGGGTATACATGGGTCAACAAGAACACAAATTGCTTCTTTACGCAGACGATATTTTAGCACTCATCACTCATCCACTTACATCCTTGCCATATCTGATGGACACCATACAGTCATTCTCAGAGGTGTCGGGATACACAGTAAATTGGACTAAGTCAGAGGCCATGCCATTATCTGCTTTATGTCACTCAAATATGGTGGAAAATTTTAAATTTAAGTGGACACCTACAGGTATGAAGTATCTGGGTATTAGACTTAGTAGGGAGCTGGAAGAATTACCCTCATTAAATTTTAATCCGGTGTTATCAAAAATTAAAACAAACTTTCAAAAGTGGGAAAAGATTAATTTAACTTTGTGGGGTAAGGTTAATGTTATTAAAATGATCACCACACCTCAGTTTAATTACTTGCTAATGATGCTGCTCGTTACAATCCCGCCAGACATTTTTAAAAGGTATGAAAACTTGATTAAGTCTTTCCTGTGGGGAGATAAAAGAGCAAGAATTAAATTAGATAAATTATATGCCCCTAGAGAAAAGGGTGGTCTAGGACTTCCAAATTCAAAACTTTATTATTTGTCTTTTGAAATGATTAAATTAGTAAAACACTGGGAGGAATCTGCGAACGGGCAGGAATGGATAAGCATTGAAACTGATGTTTGTTCACCGTTCCAACCAAGGTACAAACTGTCCCAAAAAACTGACACAACAAATCCGGTTCTTATTCATTCTAGTGAGGTTTGGGCAAAAGTCCACAGAATGTTAGAGCTTCCACACCAGGTACAGATGTATGCATCTCTCTGGAATAATCCTGCTATATTAATTGGGAAACAACCTGTGTTTTGGGGGCAGTGGCATTCACGTGGCATACACACCATTGGTGATCTGTATAAAGATGGACAATTTATGTCCTATGAGGAATTGACACGTACATTTGAATTGGAAGGCAGAGCAAATCTATGGAAATATTTACAGCTGAGACACTGTGTGACCGCCAAAATCAAAGACAGTGTGGAAAATAAGATTTTAGACTTTATCAGGTTGCCACGTGATCGCCACACGACCTCCCGGTTTTATAAACTTTTGAGTGGAAGTTTGAGTGGTGAATCACTGAATATTAAACTTATTTGGGAAAGAGATTTGAAAATCGAGTACACAAAAGAAGAATGGCTGGAGGTCCTAGCAGGGAGCGGTAAATATGTGAAAGAAGCCCGAAGTAAATTCATACAGTATAAAGTGTTGCATAGATATTACCACACTCCTACCAGATTGCACAGAATGAAACTAATGACAGACAATTTGTGCTGGAAATGTAAAAAAGAAGTGGGGACATATTTACACTGTTTTTGGGAATGTCCTCTGATTGCACCTTTTTGGACTGAAGTCTTGAAGGTTCTGAGTGCCTGGTTTGGCATGGAAATCCCCCGGACCCCAGAACTGTGTTTGCTGGGAGACCGATCCAAAATGCCGGACATTCCCAAAGGAACCCTTTCAGTTATTATGGTCGGTCTGGTGACAGCATCCAGGATCATTTTAAGACATTGGAGGACCACAAAGCGTCCTGCAATCAATGACTGGATTAAATCAATGACTGACGCAGCTTCTTATGAGGTTATGCTCAGTAACCTGAAAGGGAACAGAGACAAAGAGTGGGACAGTTTTTGGGACTCGCTAAAAAGTGTAACAATGATTTAAAATGATACTGCTTGGTCTTACTTCCTTTTTCTTTCTCCTTTGTTTGCTTGTTTCTGAATTCTTGGACTTTTGAATCGCACCAAGTGCAGTGATTACAGAAATGTTTGCTTTATTTCTTTGGAGGTGTCGTCACGCCTGTGACCTAATGTTGCCTGGGGGGGGGAGGGGAGGGAGGGGGGTGCGCCAGCTCTGTGTTCTTTTTTATTTTATTTTTATTTTTTTTAGTGTTTCTGTTTAATGTTTCAATTTTAATGTACATGTTCTAAAAAATCAATAAAAAACTTTAATTACAAAAATAAAAAAAATAAAAAATCTTAATAAATACAATAACAGTCAGAACCAGAACAATAAGCAGCAACAGACTGTTTACAATCTAACTAATCAAGTTTAAAGGTTTTGCCCAAAAAGACCAACTTGTCCACATTTTCTGCTAAAAGCACGGATCTAGTTACAGTGAATATCTCCAGTGCTGGATAAAATCATCTCAATAACAACAGTATCAGCAGTGTGGCTGTATTTGTCCTCATTACTCACAACAACCTCTTCTTGGACCTGCTCCCTCAGATGGGACAGGTCCCTGGAAGAGGACCAGACTTACCTGTAGCTTTTTTTTTAGATTTTTCTACCTGGATTATTGAGCATGCATCAGGGTGTCCCTGGAAAAGTTCAGAGTTCAGTCACACATTTCTACTGGGGGTGGTGGATTTCCCTGAAGAGGAAGAAGTCAACTGCTATCTGTCCCTTTCTGGAAATAAAACACAAAGAGGTAAAAAAAAAAAAACAGTTAATAAGATTATAACTTTAAATTTAAAAAAGTTATATAGATAATAATATTAATAAAACAACAATACCTCTTCTTGAACGGTTGTTATGAGGTGGTTAAATCGCTCGGTCATCATCATCATCATGGCTTTAATCAGCTCCAGGGCTTGTTGACATCAGTTTTAGCTTTTTCATAACGTGATGAACTTTTTGTCTGAAGTGTTGACATGATGGATGTTGTAGTGGGGCTCATGAACTTTAAAGCCTGCAGTGCACATATCAACAACATTCAGTCCAGTGCTTAAAAAACTTCTACAGCTTGTGTTATTGAGCTGGACAGATTTGATTTACGGTACCTGAAGGACGTTTAAAGGTATTGTGACATGATGTTGGAAATTTGCATATTTGTCAGAACATATATATCTTATATCATTCAGCTCTGTTCGTTTTTTCAAAATAAATTATAAATATATTAAAATTTCATTCCAAGTTATGGTAATTTTTTCTCTGGGTTAGCCCCTAAAGATCTGCGCATTTCCGCAATACGTCATCAGTGACGTGACAACGGGCAGAAGGCAGAGCCTTGCCCGTTTGTCTGGTGTTTTTTAACTGCTTGCCATACACATTCATTTCCTGAAGGATCGCCTCTTTTATTTGTGTAACTTGAAAAATGCCGTCACGTTGTAGCGCATTTGGGTGTTCTAATATCAGCAGTGAACAAGTGAGCCTTCACAAATTTCCAAAAGATGAGAAACTTCCACAAGAATGGACCAGACAAGGACCGGTGGGTTCCTACTGTCTGCAGCGACCATCTTACTGCCGATTGTTTTCAGGAAAGACCTGTATAAAATAATCTTTAGGATTACCAGTAAAATGTAGAAGACTTTTAAAACCGGATGCTATTCCTACTATTTTTAAAAGAAAATCTACAGAAGAAAGTGCCAAAGGAGCTACCACGTCAAAACAACGCAGGGAAGCTACCATCGGAAGACTGTCCAGGAGATGAGTAAGTCTTTGTGTAAACATAATCGGAGGTATGTAGTGTTTTAGATTATAAACTATATATTTTACGTGAGTTCATATTGTTTTACTTTATACACTGTGAGTGTATAAAGCCAATTATCACGGCAGATTCTTTATGTTCGCTGCTAACAAGCTAGCCGAATCAGTAGCACACACACTTTTCTAATAATGTATTTTTAAATTATGTCTGCGCGATCAAGTAACATCAGTAAGTTTTTTTTTATTCAGGGAGGGTTTATTAATGAGAGTTTTGGATGATTTACTGTCTTAAAATGATATATCTCAGACGCGACCGGGACTAAGCCGAGATAGCTGCTAACAAACATTAGCCGAAAGACGGGAGCAAACACGTAGCTATTTATGTATTTTTAAATTATGTCTGCGCGATCAGGTAACATCTGTAATTTCTTTTTATTCAGGGAAGGTTTATTAATGAGAGTTTTGGATGATTTACTGTCTTAAAATGATAGATCTCAGACGTGACCGGGACTCTGTTAGCCGAGATAGCTGCTAACAAACATTAGCCGAGAGACGGGAGCAAACACGTAGCTATTTATGTATTTTTAAATTATGTCTGCGCGATCAGGTAACATCTGTAGTTTCTTTTTATACGGGGAGGGTTTATTGGTGTTATCTTTTTTTAACTGGTTGGTGTTATCTTTTTTATTTTTATTTTTGGTGGTTGTTGTTTTTGTTACTATGGACCATATGTGTCTGAAATAAAGTTTTGATCGATTGATTGATCAATGAGAGTTTTGGATGATTTACCGTCTTAAAATGATATATCTCAGACGCGACCGGGACTAAGCCGAGATAGCTGCTAACACACTATCCGAGATACAGGCCACGTTGCTATTTATGTATTTTTAAATTATGTCTGCATTTTTAAATTATGTCTGTGCGATCAGGTAACATCTGTAATTTGTTTTTATTCGGGGAGGGTTTATTAATGAGAGTTTTGGATGATTTACTGTCTTAAAATTATATATCTCAGACGCGATCGGACATGCTCCGCCATTATTATTTAAATGCGCGTTGGAGCGTGCCTTCCCGTTGTTACGTCACTGATGACGTTTTGCGGAAATGCGCAG
>JBBPBX010057968.1:0-14267 GCA_038048925.1 Garcialebias charrua
GATTAGCGCTTTAGCGCTATCTAGCGTTCATATGCCCACCACTGGACACACCTTTACTATAAAGTCGAGCTAACGAATAATTGTTTTTAGGTGCTACTCTTATTAAATTTCTAAGAAATGCACAACAAGTTGCCCTCTGCACATTCTTCCGTGTATCGGCTTTTGAAATGCAGCTGATGTGACCGTCAAAGTGAATTTATTAAGGAAAAGTTAGACTGAGACAAACCTTTACCATAATTTCGAGCAAACAAATAATTGTTTTTAAGTGTTAATCTTTATAAATTCTTGTTAAAGTCCTCCCAAGCATGCTCTTGCAGCCGCCATTTGGCAGCCGATGGAAATTTGGCACAACACCGGCCCACAATTCCAGGTTGTCAAAGGTGATGCATAATAGATGCGACGTGTACGGCGAAGCCACATATTTATGTATTTTCCCACTTTATTAGACATATTTGGACTGATGCGGCTTATAGGGTGGTGCAATGTTTATGGCGGAAAATACGGTAATCCTCTAGACCAGGGATGCCCAAACATTTTCACCGGTGGGTCAGCACTGTCTAGATGAAAGGACTTGCAGACCAGAAAAATGTGAATTTAAGAAAAACAGAAAAATTCAAAAGCATCCCCCCCACCCACACTCCCCCATTCTTAAACTCTCAACAACTTGAACAATATTTTAGAGAAAGGTTAAAAGTTTATTTTAAATTCTTGTAGCTCCAGGACATTAGAAGCCTCATAAAAATTAACCTTTTTTTAATTTTAAGAATTAAATTTATTAGATCTTTTGGGGTCTGTTGTTTGTTTTCTTGCGCTTGGTTCATTTTAGTTTTTTTTTTCAGATATAAAAGCCTAAAATGAGCAGCTGCTCTTTAAAATCGGGGATGGAACTTCATCGACCCATTTGGACCATGGATGACCCAAAAGGGTCATCGAAATTCTGAAATCCCATCCAGCTGGCAGTCGCTAAAACAGATTCATGGAAGGTTTGAAAAAACACTGATAGAAATGATCAATTGTATGTCAATGATACCACTTTATATTTATTTTAAAATGTCCTATTTCTATCAATTATTAAATCAACTGAAATAATTTTATTTGAAAACATTTGTTATACAGGTAGTACTTGGGTTACGACGTTTCGTGGTTACGGCGCATCTCCCATTAACATTAAAGAAAAACTTTTATTTTGAAAAGCCGAGTTACGCAGTTTCCTGTTTTACGTCGTAAACCTAGCGGCGGAGGAATACAGAGGCGGAGGAATATGTTGCGTATGGACCGAGGTTGACTGCAGAACCAGCGCGAAGCAGTGGAAAAGTACAGGCGGAGACCTTACTGTAAACGCTCTGGGCCGAGGTTGACGGCGGTTTTACGTCGTAAACAAATAGAGAATACGGAGGATGGACCGAGGTGGACGGTGTCACCAGCATCCAAGTAGGCTATTAACTGTTTTTTGCACTTCATCATGGCTCCCAAACAATGTGTTTTTTGATAATTATGTAGGGTACTGTGTTAGGATAGGCTAAGTGCTTGGTAATACAGTACTGTACATGTACAGTATATGGTGTAGTATGTACATATATTTCGACTTACGTCAAAAATCGGTTTACGACGCTGCGTAGGAACGGATCTACGTCGTAATTCGAGGACTACCTGTATTTAGCCAAGTTTTATGAATTATTAACCAAAATTCTACTTTTCAGTAGGTCAGTGTGTTGTAGGACAAAGGAATTAATTATAGGTAATATTTGTATTGTACGTAATATCGCTCATTTTGAGATTGTTTCAATCTGTTTTGCTTTTACATCTAAAAATTGTAAAAGTATCACCATTAAATGTAGAGAAAGTCTACATCTGCATCAACCTCTTAAGCCTGTAGGTCATAATTAAACCATTCTTTAACTGCAGTTGTGTCCGTACAAAATCACTCGAAGGGCCGCAAACGGCCCTCGGGCCTGACTTTGGATATCCCCTGCTCTAGACCTTGTGTTCTCCTCGCATTCTCATATAACCTGGTCACTTTAGATCCTTATGAAGGTTTTTGAGTCTGTTGTCCTCAGTCTGTCTGTGCAGTGATCTATGAGATATTTCAACAGAGCACACCCACACACACTCAGGGCAAAAGCAAGAACATTATCACCCCTCACCCCCAGAGAGCTGATGAGGCTCAGAGCTCAAGTCCAGGCCTGGAGAACCAGCCGTGCACACTGTTAACGCTCCGTCTCCTAATTTAAAATGAGTGGAAAATGATTTCCCCCAAAACTTCTGAGGCTTAAACACTTGAATTATTTAATGCACTTGTGTTCGTTTGATTTTTTTTTTTTAACTTTATTTTTTATTTTATTTTCAGGGATGACAACAAACGAGTTTTAACACCACGGCTCTGTCTCTCGGCGGCGCTGCTAATGGAGATTGGAGCAGATTTCGGCGGCGCACTTATGTTCAAAGAAAGATAAAAAGAGAAGAAATAAAAAGAGAAGCATAATGAGACCACAAAAAAAAAAAAGACAACTCAACAACAAGGATATTCCTCCTCTTTTTCTTCACCCTTCATCCTTGGTCTTCGTTTCCTCCGTCATTAAAAGGAGTTTGGCGCCGAGCGTATGTCTCCTTTCTGCTTCTTCATCCACCCTCCTCCTCCTCTCCCTCTCTAAACTGAGCACCATGTTTAGCTGCTTAAGCTGATGACACAGAGAATATTGCATGCTGAAAGGTTTCACAACGTGCACACACACACACACTCACACACACACACACACACACACTCTTGCCCAAAGCGAAAGGCCCCAGGCAGTCTCTTTCCTGCTAGCCAGAGGCGATCACTCTGCCTCTATATGATACTTTAACTGTGGGATGTCAGGAAACGTTAGATTTTTAAAAACACAGCTACTGTACGACGTAAAGCAGACACACACGCTTAACTGAAGTCCAATCCATTTTCCTCCCAGGATAAATCACTTTGAACCCATTTTCTTTTGTTTTTAAAAATGATCTTGTTCCTCGTTGATCCAATTCTTATACAGAATCTTGTAAAAATACTCGCATCCCTTGAATTTTTCCACATTACAGGGAGTCCGCAACTTACGAACGAGTTCCGGACCTACGGGCCGTTCGTAACCCAATTTTGACGTAAGTCGGGGACCACCCGATCCGCCACTGATACACGTACATGTACGGTAATGAACAGTTACCAACCTATCCTAACACAGCTATATAATTATCAAAAAACACATACAGTACTGTACAGTACATTTAGAGACATACAGTACTGTAATTAAATTAAAAAATACAATTTCTTACTGTGAGCTGGTCTTCGCCGCCCGTCGGGTCCGTGTCTCCGGTCGGGCCTTGTTAGCATTTTAGCCCCCGATAGCTCGGTGTCGTCCCTCCAAAAAGGCTGCCCAGCTGTTTATCCGCGTTTTAGCATGCTACTTCGGTCTTCATCCAACATCTGAGGCTACCATGCAGACATCGATGCGAGCTCCCAGCTGCAGCAGGCTCTCCGCTGCCGCGCCAGTTGGGTCTGGGCCACTTTAGCATTTTAGCCCCCCGTTAGCTCAAGGTGTCGTCGCTCCAAAAGGCTGCGCGGCTGTTTATCCGCGCTTTAGCATGTTAGCTCGGTGTCCCCCGACATCTTAGGCTGCCAAGCGGACATCGAGGCGAGCTCCCGGTCGCAGATGGCCTCTCCGCCGGCTCGATGTGACCGGTGGGGGTCCGCGTTAGCTCCGCCATTAGCTGCGCGTTAGCCCATCCCATGAGCTGGAGGTGTCGGCCGGCGTGGTGGGAGTGATCGGCGGAACGATCGGCGGCTGCTGCTCCGGGCCTGAAACGTCCACAGAGCTCACCTAGCGTTTCCAGCTAATTTATCCGTATGAGGCAACCTGATCGGACACACGGTCCTCCAAAGCCAGCTGCCGAGGTTGGAACGAACCGTAAAATTGTGACACGGTGGAAACTTCCGGAACTACCAGAAACTGCGCAAATAGGCTTAAAAATTATAATTTTAATAAGATACTTTATTTATAAAGCCATTTAAAACAACCACAGCTGCAACAAAGTGCTGTACACATGAAATTAAGAACATTTAAACACACAAAAAAGTTTTTTTATTTCATATTTTTATTAATTATGATGCGTTCGTAAGTCTGCATTGCCCGAGGGCGCCGTAAGTCGCGGACTCCCTGTATATCATAAACTAGAAAGTTCCTGGAGACATTTTAATGGGGACTGTCAGGCTGCTGCCGATTTAAATTCTTGATTTGACAGTAACACATGTTTGGGTTCGCTCTCAGCTTCCACTGTACCAAATTTCAGCTGAATCGCCCCAAAAATGGCCGATTTATGGCATTTTTTTCTCTTTTAGTTAAGGCGGCCATCTTGGATTTTTGATTTTCAGTCAGAGACTAGCCTTGCATGTTGAACCAAAATGGCTCCCGACGTTACTCAGTTTTTATGAAAAGTTTTCTGCCATTCATTTCCTATGGGAAATTTTGCATCTTTTTTTAGCAAAATACGTCACCATGGTAACTTCAATTGCCAATAAACGTAATAGCACACATCCCGGAGCCAGGCCGGTCGTTTTGATATAACTTTTGTGGGGGTCCACGTTGCGGTTCGGGCCGCTGTAAAGTTGAAACGGTACGCTTATCAGGTGTAGAATAATAAGTGGGCAGTCACCAACTAGTTCCTGGAGATGGTGAAATATTGCGTCTTTGTTCGCAAATTACGTCGTCATGTAACTCAAAATGCCAATAAAAGTAATAGCACACATCACGGGGCGGAGTCAGTCGTTTTGATATAACTTTTGTGGGGGGTAAATGTAGACTCACTTCTGAGGTCTAGAATAGTAGGAGCAGAAAATATCCTCGGTATGGATACTTTATTAAAATTGGACATTTTATACACTTTAATCTAAGATCTCACAGAACGGACTCCAACCTGTTTTGATTTTTATCAAATGTTGCATCAAGCGGGTGAACGGCCATTCATAAAGAACAAAAACATTCAACCTTAAAGCAAAGTGCTCTTTTATTTTTAGATAATTTTTTAATTAATTCTAGATGTTATTACTGTTTTTCTCTTGCATTTGTTGTTGGATGTAACTGGGACCCCGTGTACATAATCTCGTTTTCATCACATGTACCACATGCGGTGCAAATGACAATAAAGACTCTCTGACTCTCTGACTCTGATCATTCAGTTCAGAGTTCATTTCCATTGGTTTTTGTGTAGTTGATAAAAACTGGTGTTATAAAACCCTCCAGTCAGTTCCTTCCCCCTCTCAGGCTTTAACGCTCTGAAAGCTGCAAAGAGAGTTTAATAAGAAAACATCTGACGTTGGGATTTCGAGGGCTCTGCGTAGGGATACTTCCTGGATCTTTGCAATAACTTCCCCTCTGAAACCAGGAAACTTTTTTTTTGTGAACCGCAGCTCAATAAAGGAGAAAGTCTTTCAGATATTAGCATTTAATCAACCGCACATCTTTTTTCCATTTGGCGTGAAATTATTCCAAATCTTGTGAAATGCAAGGGAGGCTGATGTGATCTGTGCTTTGTGCATTTGTGTTGTTTTTATTCCACCTATGGTTTCAATTTGTCCCTGTTGAGCCCTGCGTGCAGGGAATGCCCGGCGCAGCTGCAGAGTTGGACCCAGTCGTCGGATCATTCCTCTTCAGACTCGTTGCAACATTCAGGAGGAACGACCTAAATAAAGATATCTTTCATAAAGACAGACAGAACATCCATCCATTATCTTTACCTGCTTCTTCCTGTTAGGGTCACGGGGGGGTCACTGATGTCCATGTCCAGCCATCGCTATGTGAGAGGCATGGGACCGGACGCCCTGGACATGTCTCCAGTCCATCACAGGGACACATGGAGACAAACAACCATTCAGTCCCTCACCAACTTAGAGTCACCAATCAGCCTAACGTGCATGTTTTTGGTCTGTGGGAGGAAACCGGAGTATGCACGCATGCACGGAGAGAACATGCAAACTCCACACAGAAAGGTCCCCGGCTGGGATTTGAACCGGCGACCTTCTCGCTGATGGGCGGCAGCTCTGCCTCCGTTTGGAAATCATCTCTTTTAAAACAGAAATGGTTGCGTCAAACACCGACTTCCATTAAGATGTTATTTTCAAGCGCAAAAAGCAGCAGCAGCAGCCAGCTGTAGCACTTCCTGCACAGCCTGGACACACTTCTGGCAAAAAATACCATCACGTGTCTGCTAAAACAAGAACGTCGTGTTAGACTGGCGGTGATGTAGATTTATTTTCATAAACAATTAAAAGTCTAGCGTTGCGTGAAAGAATGAACACCGCCCGCCGCCTTTGATATGGAAGCAGTTATGTCTCATATTTCAAATTAAAATGGATTAATAAAAATGCTTTTTAGTTTCAAAATAAAGCTGCATGGTTTGACTCATAAATAAAATTAAAAATGAATAATCCAAACTGCATTTTCATTTTCGTCTTCAAGACTGCTCAGTTTGTAAATTAATTAAAATGATGAATAAAATAACGTTTAACATTTAATTTTCAAAATATGTCCTTTATTTTGAAACTAAAAAGCATTTCTTTTAATCCATTTAAATTTGAAATATGAGACATAACTGCTTCCATACTTTGAAGCCACAGTTTTAAATCAAAATCATCTAATATTGAAAAACGTAAAGTTGTTTTGGTCCAACCTGGTGACTTGTCATTTTTATGTTTGCTATGTTCAGTTAGCTGTAGAGATTAGGCGACCAGATTTATTTTCATTGAATACTTTGAGACTTTCACTAAATTCTTTCCAGTGGTTAATGAGATATTTTGCTAACAGGCAGTGTTGCTAAAGGTAATGTCAAACTTTTGTACAAAGAGGTTCCTCAATGTGTTCAGTGCACTCACGTCAAATTTAAGCACTTTTAGCTCAATATGTGCCAGACTGAAGGAATAGCCTATATGCCACGGGTAGTGGTGACGTACTTCCGTTAAAATATGATCCATGCGCTTCACTTCCGGCTCTCATCTACTACTGTTGTTGTTAGCGGTAGCTTCTAGAACTAGACCATGTAAAAGACACAAAAGGTAAATTATCTGCGAGCTACTGGTACAACAAGAGAGAATTGTTGTGTGCCGTTGTGTCCAGTGAATAGCAGGTACAATAGAGCGCTTAGTTTTTTATATTTTAATGCCACAGTTCGTGGCTAACCGAGTTAGCCTTAAAGCTAACACTCGGTTGTAGCCGGCGTTTTAAACCTCAGAATATTCAAGAGCCAGCATCAAACAGTGGTTAAAAAGGAGCTGTACCTGCATTGTTCCAGTGGAATAATTGTCCCTTCCACTTCCATGACCGGGGCTTTGGGAGAGAAGCAGAGAGGACAGCGAGGAGGAGGAGAACACAACAACAGCTGCTGCAGCTCAGTAAGAAACACCGCAGTGAAGAAACACGATTATCACTCGACTCCACACCCTGCACTTGTAGATTTAATGTTGGAGTCATGATGAGTGATTTAATAAAAGTTTGTAACTACATACTTTTAAAATAATATTCAGATTTTAACATATGTTTTCTAATCTGTAAATATGTTTGTAAACTCTTAGTAACTTCAGAGCTGTTACACCTCTGAAATATTCTCTGCCGTTTCCTTTAATATGAAACCAGAACTGTTTCACTCCAATTAAACATTTAATTTCCTGAGATGTAATTAATTTATTTTAAAGCATAACTCTCATAAAGAGTTCTCCGTTTGGTTTTTTACTTGTAGGTAAATATGAACACTTGTTTTTTTTTTCCAGGTTTGCATCATCTGACCTCCTGATGTGTTTCTGGCCCATGACTGCTCTGCCATTCATGGTCGGTGTTCACCAAGAACTGAGAGGAACTCCCCATCAAGTTCAACTTGTGTTTATTTGTCTTATACAGGTTAACACAGAGTTAACAGTACAATGAAGTGCTCAGGATGAGAAGAGCAGATTTGACTTGCTAAAAATCAAAGAACAAACTACTGTATGTATACTAAAAGCATGCACAGTGAAAAAGTAATTATAATATTCACAAAGTCCTGAAGAGAGACGGATATAACGATGCAGCAGGATGAATTTGAATTAACTACTGCAAGTATTTCAAGCTAGTAATATAAGCTAACATGCACATAAAGTTTTAAATATATATATATAAATATATACACATACAGTATATATAATATATTATTATATATATGTGTATATATTTATATATACAGTATATATATATATATTTAAAACTTTATGTGCATATATATGTATGCACATAATCAACATTACACAGGTTGTGTGACAGGTTATTGCACAAGTACTGTAGTGACATTGAGATTTAATTATTAGTTATTACCAGTTGTTCAGTGTTATTTATTGATTATTTAACCACACCACCCCGTCAACTCATACCCTGCAGCCCGTTGAGTTCTTCCTGTTCTTAAATGACCTTGACCTTGGATCAAAGCAACGGGACCTTGCTGACCCGTACGGTGTCCATCAGTCCACGGTCAGACGGATTTTCACAGCAACTTTGTATTGACAGTACTCGGCTCTACCTGAAGAGCAGATACATAAAAATCTACCTGCAGACTTCAAGGACTACCCTGACACTACAGTCACACTACTTACTACTTGTAAGAAAATAAAATGTTCAAAACATTCTGACTTTTGTCTTCATTGATGTATTATCACCCAAAAAAAATGTGTACTGTATTTTGGTTTAAGACAGGCTTAGAGTCGTTTTAGCCATTTTATTAAAAAGAAATTTGATAATGTTACATTACTGTACAAAACGTATGAGTCAAGCTAAATGAGGCACAATATTTAAACACTGTTTAAATTATATTATTATTATTACATCTTCTGACTAACTCCCAGCTTCCTCGACTGCTTTTGGAGATTTAAAAACATGTAATCAGTCAGATTACAGTGCTCAGTGGAACAACTTGTTTGTATTTGGATCCAATCTCAGCTCCTCACTGCTTCCCTCATGTTTGAGCTGTAGCGGTGGTGTCTTCCCACGTCTCACAAACATCTAGGATGGACCAGGGGTTCCCTCATCATCACCAACACCTGCCGTGTCCTGTGCAGTGAAAGAAAACATCTCTTATTAAGGCCTGCTACAAACAGTGATTTAACAGGTTTGACTTCAGCTCAACTTTTGTACACAAACTTGAATTAAAATAACTTTTGTTTCTAAATCTGCTCTAAATCTCCTGCCTCCTTGTTTGAAACTGAACTGTCAGGTGGCTTTGACTCAAACAGTGGGGCTTCTGGCTCTTCCTCATGGACTGTAAACACTCAGCCCTAACTGACTTCTCCTGCCTCCTTGTTGAAACTAACATTTGTGTTAATAAGAAAACATTGTACAGACAAAACACGTTTACTCAACAGATTAGCGAGGCTAACTATGTTAGCTGTGTTAGCCTACATGAGGCAGTTTGGTGAACTGAAAACAAATACCGACTTACCTTCATATTTATTTATGTAGTTGGACACAAAGCTTAAATCCTTTATCCCTCTTAGATGTGGGCGCTTTAGAGAAGGTCTGAATTATTCTGTAGACATTATTAACAGTGACTGTCGGCAAGTCCTGCAGAGATCTCGTGAAGAACGCCATCGCTAACACCGTGTTGACTGCAAACCGGAAGTGCGCCGACTGTGTCATGAATGCGGAAGTGCTGGAACGGAAGTCCGTGGCATATAGGCGATGGACCTTACCAAGCTCCGCCCACAGGGCCGCGTTTCATTGGCTAATGCCCATAACACGTCACAGCGCAGCTTCCACGTGCGTGCCGGTCTCACAAAACAAACGCTACAGTAGCGTTTGTGAGACCGGCACCACATGCTACTTACATTGCTAGCTAGCATATGTGCAGAATTTTTTTGCGTCAGGGCTGGGAAAATTGTCCTCAACCGTCAGTGGGGTATCTGTACCGGAGATGTCAGGTACCCTGACCGTATTTGTGGAAGTAAAATTCACCGCTTCCCTATATGTGAAACTGAATGCCTTGCTTGGATCAAAGCTTGTGCACGACCACTGCGCTCGGCCCTGTTGCACAAAACTGAACAATTATTTCTTTCACCAGCAGAGAAGGGTTGACCTGCTTTTGAAACCTGCTAGTTAACAACACGCGGTCACGATGAGAGAAAGCCACAGTTCACTGAACGTTCTGGAAGTTGGGAAGAAACAGCTCGGCTAACTCCACATGAGCTAGCTAACACAACGAGCTACTCTACTGTCGATTTCACCTAAAACTGCACAAAATCGTGACACGAAGGCTGGATTTTAACTAACACAATGAACAGCTGAGCTCATTAGCCTTCACAAAAGTCGCTGTCGGCGTGTTTAGCAGCTAAAGCAGCAACGGCTAACCAATGGAGATTACAGTTAGCATTAGCTTTGCGACCAAGGCACACTCAAACTTTTGCCAACAACATAAATCACTGATTTCAAAAGTAATCCTCATAACCATGAATGCCTGACTTACCCAGCCTTGCAGGACAATAGTCATCAGTGATCCTGTCCACAGCTGTAATAATGCTGAGCGTTCAGGAGCTGATGTTTTCCTCATCAAACAGTAGTAGCATTAGCTGTGACGCGCACGCTGTTGGAGGCATCGCGTGGATCAAACAACTTGATAACGTCCAAAAAAAAAAAAACATGAACTTGTTGGTTCCCCTGTCTATTGTCATGGCTGATATTTTGTTGGAATCTGGCAGAAATTATACACTATTCGACTCAGAAATACCCGGCAGAGTCAGTCGACGCCATGTTTTCCATTGAAACTAATGCTGAGCTTGGGAGACACGGAGACCGGCCGGAGCTTAGGGGGCGTTTCTGGGCGGAGCTTGGTAAGGTCCATTATAGTCATCTTTGTGCTTCCTGGTTGGTTGGCTGTGGTGGCCATCTTGATCACTCCTCAGTCCTTGTCTCTGGGTATCCAGTTAAACTTCACAGGTTCGTAAGATATTGTGACAAAAAACAGCTGATTTCAAATTCTAATGGGAAAAGTAAAAACAAAAAAACAAATCTTGCATCATCTGGCAGCACTTGGAGAAAGTTTAGAAAATGACTCTCAGTGACTACCACACCAAGTTTGAGCTCAGCGTCTATAAAGTTGGCCGAGTCATGGTGGCTATTTGTCTCGTTTAGATTACCGTATTTTCCGTTATATAAGTCACAGTTTTTTTGCATAGATTTGTCAGTCCTGCGACTTATATATGTTTTTTTTCCATATTCATAATGTAATTTTTTGACAGATGCTTTAATTTTCTAAGAACTGCAACAATGAGTCCTCCCAAGCACGCTCGCTTCGCTTGGTTGGTGCAAGTGGAGGAATGCTGGAGAGCTAGTGACTCCAGCCACGACGGATGTACAGTATGTATGGATGTATGGATGGATGTATGGATGTATGGATGTATGGATGTATGTATGGATGTATGTGCTGCACAGCCCAGGTGAAATGAAGCTGTTTTGACCATTAAATAAACTTATAAATGTAACTTATATGTTTTTTCCTCCATGCTTTTTTTGACTGATGCGACTTGTGCTGGCAACACGGTGGCTCAGTGGTTAGCACTGTTGCCTCACAGCAAGAAGGTCCTGGGTTCAATCCCTGGTTAGACCTGGAGTCTTTCTGTGTGGAGTTTGCATGTTCTTCTCGTGCTTGCGTGGGTTTTCTCCCACAGACAAAAACATGCATGTTAGTCTACCTTCAGGCCCAGGCCTCCCTTGCAAAAGAGATCTGTGATCTCAATGGGATTTGCCTGGTTAGATAAAGGTTAATAAATAAATAAATAAATAATACTCTGGAGTGACTTATACGCCCGAAAATACGGTAGTTGTTAGCTCATCTATCTGATCCAAATTAAACCCCTCTTAACCAAGATTGATCAAAACATTATCTATAACAGGTAAGATATTTATTGCTCATAACTTTTTCCACAAATCCTCACTTGAAACTCTCTTCAGCCGCCTCTGTACCGCTCATCTCCACCAGCATCAGGAAGTTGAAGAAGAGCAATCTGAATGTGTTTACAGTTCGTAATAAAAGTTTCCTTCAACATTTCCTGTTTCAGCTCTGTTGAAGTCAACACACGCAGAAACCCTCAAAGGATGTGTGTGAGCGTGCACGTGTGCAATCATGTGTACGTTTGGCCGCGGGCCCACATAGTGTTAATTGGATAATGAGGTACAATGACAAATCCCTGTTGCTGCAACAATAAGATGCTGCTGTCCAGATTTAATATCACAAGTCTGAGTGTAATGCTGTTTGTGTGTACACACACACACACACGCGCACACACACACACCTACAAAGCTCAGGTGTCTGTCGGACCACTTTGGAAACTAATCTGGCTCTTTCTGCTGGCAGCCAATCAGAGGCAGCCAGAGCTGCAACAACCAATCAGTTATCTCTAATTCTTGCTTATCTCTCCTTTTCCATTTGTTTCTCTTCTTCTTTCCTTTCCTGCTCATTTTAACTTCCCTCTTCTCTTCTTTTATTCCCCTTCTTTGGTCCCAGATCTGCCTCCCTCCACTGTAACGCTCCTGTTTTGGTTTCCTATCTAAGTTTCAGCCTTTTCTGCAATTTCAGCTATACTATTTAGCTGTTTTTATGTTAATTTTAGCTTTTTTTTTGGCTAACTCCACATTCCTTTCTTCTATAAGTTGCTCCTCTTCATTCCATCTTAAATCCTCCCCTTGTTTCTGTCCCTGGCTCCTCATTTCCTCTCCTTTTCCTCACCCCTCTCCTGCCGAGCCATAACTGGGGCGATGATGGGCCATAATTCACGGGGATCCGGGCCGCCCCAGACATGCTCACATTAATTGGACGTCTATATTAAATGGAAAATGAGAGCGTCGCTGAGGGAGAAAGTGAATGACTGACTCTCTTGGCTGCTATTGACCTATGAGGGAGAGACGCTGCCCTTTTCCCCAGCGCGCTCCCTCGCCCAGTTTTCTCTGCTCCCGTCAGCGTGATGGATCTCAACGCATTCATTTTCTGACCCCTCACCTGGAAGCAGATTAAGCGCTCTGATTCAATAGGGCTGTTAATGGGGGCGCCAAAAGTTTATGAGGATTTCTGGAAAAGGCCAGGGAAATTAGATTGTAAGCTAACAGATTTATTGCTGTGTTTCAACACATTGTAAAAAGATTATAGGACCTGGAGGCAGGTTGGAGGGGCAGAGGGGACGCAGTGTGTCTCTCTCTGTGTGAAGGAGAGGGAGCTCACATTTACCAGCTTTCCTACTCTGACACGGCAAAGACAAGCATGTCAGCCGGCAGAGGATGAGCGTGCACGTCTGACCTGAAGGACGCCTGTTTAGACAGCAGGCCATGATGGAGCACTGCTGGGGGTGACGGGCTGTTTGCAACCCCTTTCACCTCCTACCACCTTTTTGTTTTTACAAGCTGCGCTGAGATGTCCAGAAACATGGAAGTTCTTCAGTTTAACTGCTTTTCAGTGCATCTGTGTCACAAAGGACATGGCATCCTGCAGCGGTGTTCCACTAAATCGTGCAGAAAAACGTTGACGTGATAAAGATGGTGATAAACTGCCTTGTGCATCATTTCCAGAGAAAAATGTTTGATAGTAGAGCATTTTATTGTGGACGTTTGGGGGTTTCATCATTTCACGTCACATAAGGTTAATAACTTGAAGTGAAGAGGGCCATCTAGGCTTTTGACAACTATACAGGTAGTCCTCGACTTACAACGTAGATCCGTTCCTACGCGGCGGCGTAAACCGATTTTTGACTTAAGTCGAAATATACGTACATACTGCACCATATACATGTACAGTACTGTATTACCAAGCACTTAGCTATCCTATCCTACATAATTATCAAAAAACACATACGTTTGGGAGCCATAATGAAGAGAAAAAAAGAGTTATGGCCTGGGATGCTGGTGACGCCGTATTCCTCCGTCCATCGGCCGTATTCTCTATTACGTTTACGACATAAAACCGCCGTCCAGCTCGGTCCATTTGCCGTATTCCGTTCCGTTTACGACGTAAAACCGCGTTCACAGTACAGTTTTTTTTTTTTTTATGTCCAGAGGACCAGACTTAGCTTTTTTAGAGAGTGCAGTGCAGTATTCCTCCGCATCTACGTTTACGACGTAAAATCGGAAACTGCGTAACTTGGCTTTTCAAAGTATATATATATATATATATTTTTTTTTTAATGGGAGATGCGCCGTAACCACGAAACGTCGTAACTCAAGACCGTCGTAATCCGAGGACTACCTGTATATTGT
>JBBPBX010057969.1:3976-22253 GCA_038048925.1 Garcialebias charrua
TACAGTGGTCCCCGACTTACGAGCGAGTTCCGTTACTACGACTATCTCGTAAGACGAAAATTCGTATGTCGGAACACGAAACACGTGTCGCTCGTAAGTCCGGATTTTCGGTCGTAAGTCGGAAAATTTATGCTAGCGCTACTACGAACACTCGTTTTTCAACACAAATGTACATACTAGTTCATAAACATGCTCAGAAACTTGTTTACAAATGGTTAGCTAACACACTTTCATCTAAAAACACATACCAGTGCTGCATTTTCTGTACAACTTTACTGTTCGTTATTCAGCTCGTAAGTCCGGAACCTCGTATGTCGATGTGCTCGTAAGTCTGGGACCACCTGTAATGAGAGTGGGATCAAGGATCCGAGATCTGGGAACCCATGAACGTTCCTCAGGGCCGTAGCCCTCCCAATCCACCAAATATTGCCAACCACGGCCCGACGTCTCACATCCAGGAGTCGTCAAACCGTGAATGCTGGGTTGCCGTCGATCAAACGAGGGCGATGTGGGAGAACAGCAGGAGAGTGAAAAGGACTAGAGGACACAGGCTTCAGGAGGGAAATGTGAAACGTAGGGTGCAACTTCATGGAAGCGGGAAGTTGTAGATGCATAGCAGACCTATTTATTATCTTGACCACGGGGAAGGGGCCAATGAACCATGGGGCCAACTTGTGTGGTGTATTCTTGAGGGTAATATCCCTGGTAGACAACCATACCCTCTGTCCGACTTGATAGGCGGGTGCCACGCTCCGATGTCTTTCAGCAAACTTCCTGTTTGTTCCACCAACCTTTAAAGGGCCCGTTTGGTAATCCGCCAAGTCCTCCTGCAACGCTTGACATGCTGGTTGACAAAGGGAACGCCAACCTCCACCTCTTGCGAGGGAAACAGAGGAGGGGAGTACCCCAGTGCGGCTTTGAATGGGGACCTACCCGTGGCCGCGGACACCTGGGAGTTGTGGGTGTACTCAACCCATGGCAACTGTTGAGACCAAGAAGAAGGATTGTTCAGGGTGATACACCTGAGCATTGCTTCCAGTTCCTGGTTGCACCTCTCGGTCTGACCATTCGACTGAGGATGGTATCCTGATGACAGGCTGGTAGAAGCGCTGATGGCTTGGCAGAAACCTCTCCAGACCTGTGACACAAATTGGGGACCTCTGTCAGAAACAATGTCCACAGGGATGCCGTGGAGGCAAAAAACATGCACCGTTATCAGGTGGGCTGTCTCCATCGCCGACGGGAGCTTTGACAAAGGGATGAAGTGGGTAGACTTAGAAAAACGGTCAAAAATTGTGAAAATGGTGGTATTACCATTGGAGTTGGGCAAACCAGTAAAGAAATTGAGTGTGATGTGGGACCAGGGCCGGCTAGGGATGGGAAATGGCAATAATAGTCCAGCAAGAGGTCGGTTGCTGTGCTTGCTCCGAGCACAGATGGAACAAGCTGATACAAAGCCCCCTGACATCCCTCTCCAAGTTTGGCCATAAAAAATGGTCCTTGACGAGCTGCAACATATGACGGACACCCAGGTGACAAGCAAATCTTGCAGAATGGATCCAGGTGAGCACCTTACTGATGGCAGCTGGAGGAACGAATCTCTTATCCCTGGGGCCAGTACCCGGGTTGGGTACAGTCTGCAGTGCGTCCCAGATCACATTGTCGATCTCCGACGTCAGGACACTCACCGTGCAGGATGGGGGAAGGATGTTAGAGGGGACCCCAGGTTCCTCCGTCAAAGCGAACTGCTGTGAGAGGGCGTCAGGTTTTACATTACGTGTTCCTGGAGTGTATAGACTGAAAAATTAAATCTGGCAAAGAACAATGACCAACGAGCTTGCCGAGCATTGAGTCACTTAGCGGTCTGAAGGTACGCCAGATTCTTATGGTCAGTGAGAGCCACAAATGGAGTTTCAGCACCCTCTAGCCAGTAGCGCCACTCCTCCAAAGCCATCTTTATGGTCAACAACTCCCTATCCCCAACATCATAGTTGCTTTCGGCTGGGGAGAGGCGTCGGGAAAAGAAGGTGCAGGGATGAAGCTTGTTGTCCTCCACTGACCTCTGGGAAATACAAGCATCCACCCCGGATTTGGAGGCGTCCACCTCCACCACAAACTGTCTGTGGGTGTCCGGGTGAGACAGAATGGGAGCTGTGGAAAACAAAGTCTTGAGGTCAGTGAAGGCTCTCTGCGTCCGGAGTCCAGTCGAACCTCCTGAGGGAAGATGTCAGTTGAGTTAGAGGAGTGGCGACATTGCTATAATCCTTTATAAAGCGTTGGTAAAAATTGGCAAACCCCAAGAAGCACTGAAGCCGTTTTCGGGTCGTCGGAGTCGGCCAGTCCACCACCACCTTAATCTTTGCTGGGTCTGACCTTACCTGTCCTCTCTCGAAGATGAACCCTAGGAAGGAGACTGTAGAGATGTGAAACTCACACTTTTCAGTCTTGACTAGGGATGGGAATTGATAAGAAATTATCAATATCAATTCCTTTATCGATGTCATTTATCGATTCAATTCCTTATCAATTCTGTTATCAATTCTCATTTGGGTAATAAAATATAGTAAACCATTTGTGTTCATAAATAATTTAATGATCTTTCACCAAAACCAAAAATATATGTAGTATTCCTATTTGATGAAGTTTTATTGTTTATTAGGAATTTCCTAATAAACAATAAAACTTCATCAAAACAAACTAGTAATTTTTGTTCAGAAAAATTAACATATCTGCTTTCACACTTATTTAGTGTGTAATTCAAATACCTCTGCTGTTGTTGCTGCGGCTGCCTGAGTGTTTTCTGCCACAGCAGCTGCCCTGATCCTGTCCCAGATGTTATTCTCATCATCAATCAACATGGATTTAAATCTGGGGTCGATAACAGTCGCTTCTTCAAGGAACGCTTGGATACAGTCATCCTGAAATTTAAAATGGAGGAAAACAAAATTTAGGGAAAGGGAAGATAGTTTACTAAGTTTGGTGTAAATTATTACTAGTCATTATTTAACAAATTTACTTTGTAACGTTTGGAAAGATCATTCCAGATGTTTTCTTTAATACTCCTGCTGAAAGCAGAGTCATCTGCCTGCACGGTGTAATGTTTTTCCAGCTTCTGGAGGATGGGAAGTATCTGGCCACAGGTCGGAATAGAAACAGAAACAGAACTGAACTTGTTAAACTGACAACTTACAATTTGATATTTATCATTTATATTTTTTTTTACCGAAATTCACGTGCTTCCACTGTTGTAAAAGGGTGCAAAACTTTCACCACAAATCTGGTCACAGATTGATGACATTTGTTTATTCTTGCCTCTGTCATTTTATTTCTCCCTGCTTCCATAAAAGGAGAAGCTAACGTTGGTGTGCTAGCACCACTGGTGCTAACACTAGCCTCTGAGCCAGCCAGACTCCGGCAATCCTCGTCAACTAAATGTTATTACAGGAGAGGGAGATTATTTATAAAATACAGTGGAAGCAGTATAGCTAAAAGGTAACAAGTGAAAGAATTTAACGTTACCTGCTGTAACATTTACAACTTCCTTCTCCTCCAAGCAGCGTGTTAAAAACGGTACATTTCTTCAAACTAACCGCATGCTGAGTGGCCAAATTCTTCTGCATGTTTGAAGTATTTCCTCCCTTTATCGTAATGGACGCGTTGCATGCGTTACAAGTAGCCCTGGTCTCATCTTTTTTCGTGAAATGAAGCCAAACGCTTGAGCGCTTCCTCCGCGACGCCATTTTGAACACCATAGATATCATATATAATAATAATAATAATAACTTTTATTTATAACGCACTTTACATCAAACAGATCTCAAAGTGCTACAATGAAAAATAAAATCAAGATAAAAATCAACCACAAATGCAACAAAGAAGAGGAACAACCAAGAGGATGGAGCCTCACAGATAATTGCATCAAAAACTTAAAATTCACAAAATGCAGATAAAATACAGATAAAATATATAGACGCCACCACGCCACCACCACTCGGGTGCGGCGCATGTCTGTGATGTCAGCGCTTGAATACGTCACCACCATGAGTCTGCAGAACCGATAAGCTGAATCGTTAAGACAAGCATCCTACAATTCCATGGAATTGGACTATTAAGAACCGGTTCTCTAACAGAACCGGTTCTCGGTTCCCATCCCTAGTCTTGACACATAAATGGTTTTCCAGAAGACGCTGTAACACAGATTTCACATGGTAAATGTGTTGGTCCTGATCTTTGGAAAAAATGAGAATGTAATCTAGGTAGACAAAGACAAACACCCCAAGGAAATCCCGCAGCACATCATTTACCAGTGTCTGAAAAATGGCAGGAGCGTTGGTTAAACCAAAAGGCATGACCAAATACTCAAAATGGCCCATGGGTGTCTTGAAGGCGGTCTTCCATTCATCTCCCTGGCACATACGTACGAGGTGATATGCATTTCTGAGATCCAATTTAGAAAATACAGTTGCTTCTCGAAGTTGCTCATAAATTGAATCGATGAGTGGAAGAGGGTACAGTATTTGTTTTTAATTGTAATTTTATTAAGGCCCTGGTAATCAATACAAGGTCGAAGAGAGTATCTTTCTTTGCCACACAGAAGAAACCAGCACCCAGAGGGGATGTGAATGGACGGATGATGCCACTCTTTAATGAAGCCTCAATGTATTCCGTCATCATCGCTCTTTCAGGACCAGAGATGTTGTACAGCCGGCTAGACGGTAGTGGAGCTCCGGGTATCAGGTTAATGGCACAATTGTACGGCCTGTGTGGTGGTAACAACAAGGCTTTTTATTTACTGAATACAGTTGCTAAAGAGTGGTAAACTTCAGGGACAACAGATAAATCAATGGGTTCATAGGGTGTTTGACGGGGCTAGAAGATATGGCTGAGCAAAGACATTCAGCTGAGCAAAGCATCCCCCAATTGTCAATACGACCCTCCTCCCAATTGATTTGAGGGTTATGTAACCTGAGCCATGGATAACCAGAAATGATGGGTAACCTCTGATTCTCAACAATAAGAAAATCACCAAACTCTTGGTGGTTACCAGATGCCACAAACCTAAATGTTATTGTCTTGTGTGAAATGGTGGAAACGCTTTGACCAGTGAGAGCAGAAACAGAGATGTCTTGGTCCAATTTCAGAGACTGGATCTGGAGTTCGTCCACCAAGCTCTGGCTGATCAAATTTTGTTCGGCACCCGAGTTGAACAGGGCCTGAACAGGGAAAGTCACAGCGTTAATACAAAGAGTGACGAGCAGTTTCAAATAATTTACAGGAGTATCAGAAATAGTACCCAACAGCATCTGTTTAACTGGTGGGCTCAATCTTTTACCTGCAGGGAACAGGCGGATAAAGTGTGTCCCTTCCTTCCACAATAGAGACAGGCTTTGTTTTGTAGGCGTCTTTGTCGCTCCTCCGGTGTCAGCCGAGTGTGTCCGATCTGCATCGGCTCGGGTTCGGAAAAAGACGTCATGGGAACTGGTGGAATCCTTCTGGATGACAGCTGTTGATGGGAGTTGTAGTTCTCCTCCATCTAACGTTCTCGAGCTCTGTTATCAACTCTAATAGCTAAGGCAATAGTTCCATCTAGGTCAGCAGGTAATTCACTAGTGAACAGTTGATCTTTATTGTTGCTATTGAGCGAGTTTAGAAAAGCACTACGTAATGCCCTCTCGCCCCAACCGGATTCCTCCGCGAGAATGCAGAAGCGAATGGAGAACTTGGCCACCGTCTCTCTTCCCTGCCGGACTGAAAATAATTTCTGAGCGGCTTCCTCTTGTAACAAATGATAGTCAAATACCTTGAGGAAGTCCTGGATGAAATCAGCAAATGGCAAAGTCTCGATTGGACGTCGTCGGAGGTAAGCGTTGGCGCACTGCAGGGCTTCACCCTTAAGAGAGGCGACAATATATGACACACGAGATGAGTCAGAGGAGTAAGTTACCGGGGCACGGCTGAACGCCAGGTTGCATTGAAGCAAAAAACCCCCGCATTTTCCTGTATCGCCCTCAAAAAATTCAGAAGGCTTGATGTCAGGTTCCTTGATATGTTGAACGTGCCTGGTCTCCGTGGGTTCCATGCTTGTAGACTGTTTGGGAGGAGAAGAGGGATTAATTTTTGTCCTTTGTTGGAGAGAATGTACCATACCTCCTAGTTGAAGGATTTTTTTGCATAGTTTCTTGCTGTTTAAGAACTTGTTGTAGGGCTAGAGTTACAGAGTCTGTCCCCTGACTACTACCTGGTTGAAGTGGTTCCTCCCCAGTCGTGCCAGAGGGGTCAGTTTGGCTGGGACAAACTATCATGGTGGCGTTCGTACGACCCCAAAGTGGCAGACCGAGAAAGAATACACAACAACCGGGAATACATCATAAGTGTTCTTTATTTACAGGTGAAGGTGGAAGCCTGGAGCTGTAAGAGAACGGAGTAGAAGTGAGTATCCAATCTTGGAGGCTTGATGTTTAAATCTTGAAGTAATCGGAATTGTCTTACTTGTTGTCTTAGATGGATGAATCAAAGAGGAGTGGTCCTGGTTCCTGGCAAGGTGTTGGAGTAGGTGAGAACACCCCGCTGGTGAGAAGCGGTGGAGAGAGGAAAAGGTAGACCCAGTATTTGTTGAATTGCTGATGAGACTGGACTCTTGATGTTATCTGCAGGTGCACCTGAGAATGCAGGAGGAAGTCCGTGGAAGGACTTCAGAATAGCAGGGCATGGAGGTCCTGGAGAGGAGCACAGGCAATAAGGATTGACTGCAAATGAATAGGTAGGAGACTGGTATCAAGTTTACCCAAAGGCAGAAGTTGTCCCAGCACTGAAGAGGTGTCTAGCTGCTGCTTAAGTAGGCCACCAGAATTCAATCCTCCTCAGGTAGCAATAGATGGGTCTCATCAGGCTTATTAGATGTGGGCTGTGGAGAGAGTGAGAGAAGGCAAACCAGAAAGAAAAACAGGATCCTACACAGTGCAAAACATTTTGTTCTCTTGACCTCAGATTATACACTTGAGCATCATGGTTTGTTTACATGCGATTAACATATTTATGTAAACAGAGATTGATTAAAGGTTTCATAGAGAAAATAATAATGAAGCACAACTAACTCCTGCAAATCCACAAATTCTTTTTGCAATAATTATGAGTACATGTTTTTTTTTTTTTTTAAGTTATTCTTTTATAACATATTTTATATACTCGGGTATTTAAACCCTGTCTGCATTTATTTGATCAAAAATATTCACTTATGGCTGTCAGGTTATACAAAAAGCTGCTTGACTTTTCTCATAGTTGCAGGTGCTTTTAAAATCTTAATTGTGATTGTTCAAGGCCAAGGTAAAGGTTTTCTTTATTGTCATTTGCATCTTAAGTGGTACATGTGGTGGAACAAAATTGTGTACACATGGTCCCAGTTACATCCAACAAAAGTATGAAATGTTAAAGAAAAACAACAATAATATCTAAGATGTGAACTATGAACATTATTGTTATATTCTTTGAAATGTACCGTATATTACGTCTAGAAGCAACTTTAGCCGAGTTAGCATTATTACTGGTACTGTTTAGTATGACCTACAAACGGCACTCAATCTAAAATAAATAAACAAATAAATAAATAAAGCTAGAATTTTTTTTAAACAGTAGAATGTTTATTAATGGCCTATTTACTAAAAGTCCACAGTAAATGCTATTTTTGTAGTTTTTTTTGACCATGTCGTCAGCAAAACTCCTCTTTTTGAAGACTGATAGAAAAGTTCATCCCTCCATTGAAATAGTGCACAAGGAATGCCTTTCACCATAAAAGGTTATTTCCTGAATCTTACAGTGCGATGTGCAAGTCTGTGAGCTGGTGAGAAGCAGGAAGGCAAGGCCTGCCACACTCTTTTCTCTGATTACTCAGTTGTGTGTTAAAGATCTGCAGGCGGGAGGGACAGGTTCACGCAAACATGACATCTTCACAGCAGATAGGAAAAAAAACTTACAGTAAAGTCTGTGAGGTGAGAAATACTGTGATGGGAGCGTCTCTCTGATCTCATCAACTATACCATAGCTTCTACATCTGTCACAACTTCTCTCCTCTCTGTAGTTTGTTGGCCACTTCAGAGCCTGCTTTGTCAGCCATACCTGTTAGTCATTTTCATTGTGGGGGGCCATAAGTCATTCGACCTGCCTGTCAGTCTCCAGCACTTTCCTAGGGTCACCCACCTTGATCTTGGGGCTTCCTTCTCACTACACATGTCCTCACGCAATATTTGGTTAGCTTGCATCTCAGGTCCAACGTGGTGTGGTTGCCCCTTTTGCTCTTGTACCGGTACTGCCATGATTAATGCCTCTGTGCTGTTCGTCCAGCCCTCTCTAGCCACAGGAAGTTTTTTATTTATTTTTCTCAGTCACTTCCTCAGTCTGCCGGCAGTTCATGCACTGCAAAAGCTTTTCATGATGGTCTCTCTTGTTCCTCCTTGTCCTCGTGGGTTTTGAGGCCCAAAATTGGGAGCTTTCTCCTTGAGGTACTCCAGGAACTTTGTTGTTTCATCCTGTATTGTTACACTAGTCCTCAGCCTCCTTCCTTTTGTTTAATCTACAAGTGTTTGTGATGTGCTGAATGTTTTGCATTGCAAAGTGTCACTTCTCATCTTTAGCCATGCCCTCGTTTTAATTTGAGACATTTTACAGTGTTATGGTTGTTGCCACAGTTCTCGAAAATCTTGGAAAAGTTATTTATTATCAAATTGGATAAATTTATCGACAAATATAAGCTTATGAGCAGCAGTCAATATGGAATTAGAGCTGAAAATTCTACATCAATGGCTCTTATGGAACAGATAGAGCAAATAACTATTGCCCTTGATCAAAAACAATATTGCGTTTGATGGAGATGTTCAACATTTATCATCTAAAACTAATTACTCTGACACAATAATTCTAACCCAGCTCACTTATATCAAATATTCTCTGTTCCCTTCAAACACTTATATTTGATAGTACAAAGATGTTTGTTTGCTTTTCTCCTTGATACAGAAAAGACAAAGTCTTTTAGCCTTGACAATGTTTGGATTAGATGTTCCTGTTGGATCAGAACCATGACTTATTTGTTTTATCTGTAAGACGTCAGAGCTTGTCAACTCCACCTCCTTCTTGTTTAAATAGCTTGTCATATCCAGCACAATTTGGATTTGTGCAAAAATGTGTTCATGAGACCAACCAATTTTCAAGAAGTACATTAAAAAGCCTTATCCCCTTTGCAAAGTTTTCATTGTCTGTGTTAACGCAATTCTCTTGTTTATCTTGTGTGGTTTTTATTAAGGTAACAGGGGTTTAAAATCCCTATCATTATGGTGCCGAAACCCATTCTCCCCATACCTGCTCCTGATGACCTCCAAACAGAGCGCGATGCAAGGCACAGTAACTATGACAGAAAGTCCAGTTGGTTTCTCTCTGGCCAGCGTCCTCTGTCCATTGGTGCGGTCAAGGTCGGATTGACAGAGATTTCCAGACACCGCACAGGTCAACAAGAAAGTGAGTGTGAAAAAGTGTTTGTTGATACGTCATTTTTAAAACAATTTGAGTACAATAACAGGAACTAGTTCACCCTGAGCCGGGGACTTGAAATTTGGATTGAGGTGTCTGTTTTTCGAGAACTAGACGTTAATGCACACACGTTGGTTGGCAGAACCAAGATATCTGTGATTTATAAGTGAGGACAATCAATTATGCCAAGACCAGACATGTGAGTCTGACCGTCAATATCTTTATTGGACGTTTGGTGAGCCCGGCCAGGCAAGAAGAGAAATTAAGGCATGAACGTTTATCTTTTTATGACACATCGTTCTGTGTTTGTTTAATTTTTTTTTGGACATTTTTAGTCCTTTTTTATGTGTAGCCTATGTTTGTGTTTGTGGAGGACTGCTGTCGGAATCCCACTGTCTGCAACCCTTTCCAAGATGGCCGCCAATTGACACCAGCTGACGGTCATCCATCTAATGAGGAGCTCCACTACTTAAGGCTGCAGTCCAGTGAGATCCAATGCTGGAGCATTATACCTCAATCGGTATTTATGACTTCAGCCAGTGAATATCAATCTGATAAGAGCTCTTACCTTTTGATCTTGTGTCCATAGTTTTTGTGAATGCTTGGATCCTGATTTCCGTCTGCCAGTTCCTGCCTTGTTGCCATTCACTTGCCAAACCACTCTGGAGTCCTGAGTCCTTTCAGAACCTCGACCCAACATCCCCCTGTAAAGGCCGAGATACACTGAAGCAGACTCCGTATACGCGCGTATAAGCGCATATTTTGTGCGTATGTTTTTGCTGCTATACTTCAAGAAACTATCAGCTTTCAAACGCTCTCGTTCTCCTTGTTGTAATATGAGCAGCAGCACACGGAAGGGACTCAACTGAGCTCGCTGATTGGTCACTTGCTGACACGCCTACTGAATTGATTGACAGCGCTCAGTCAGCTGAAAGTGAAACCTTGAGAATGCAACATGAGCAGCTCGCTGGACTTCTGCGGTGTTCTGATGCGGTGTTTCTACTATATATGTTATAAAAAGTTCTCTCAGAAATAAAAATAATAACAGGGAGCGCTTTTCCTGCAGCACACAGCCCACCAGGGAATATTAAAACATCGCGCACCCAGGTAGGACCTGAATTCATTCATTTCAATCATCGAGTGAACGGAGGAAGAAGCGGTTACTTGACTTTAGGCAAAAAAACAAAAGAAAAGGCCCGATCAGCGATAAAGAAGGGGAATTTATTTCATTTGTGTAACATACAAAACAGTCCGGCGCCGGGAAGTTTATGGTCAGACACCGCGTATCGCGCACGCGGATCGCGTATGCGTAGTAAAAAAATACTTTTGCGCGTACATGCCCTGAGGGGCTACGCGGGGCTACGCTTTTGCCACAGCGTACGTACGCTGCGTATAGGCGTACCATGAGGACGCTCGAGTGTATCTCGGCCTTAAGATAACAAACAGAGCATCCGTTTTTGATCCACCTATCCCACCAGAAGGACCCTGACCCTGTTCTCTCTTCCAGGCACTCCCAAGACCCCAAGTGTTCCATTATCACCTGTACATAATAAACATTGTAAATAATTGTTACTCTGAGTTGTGCCTCTGTTCTGGTCTCGTACCACTCTGGGTTCAGTCGGTCCTTGCAGAATGCTCCAGCCCTAACCGACCCAGAACGAGACCAGACACGAGCAAACTCTGTCCTATCTTCCAGATGGATCGTATGACCATGCTCGAGGAGACACTTCAACGGGTCTTGGCTCAACAAGACGCCGCATAGGAAACCATGAAGGAACTTGGAGGTATGGTTTACACTCTAACCCAAAGCCTCACACCCTCAGCTTCTGCTTCTTCTTTTGTTAACGACACTCTTAACACGACGCCCGTGACCGGTGCCTCAAACCAGCAGCTAATTACTAAACCGTCTGAACTATTTTCTGGAGACCCTCATTCGTGTGGAGGTTTCTTCCTGCAGTGTAAGCTAGCGTTCAGAGCGGTCCCTCAACTCTACACGACAGAAGCCGCTAAAATCACGTATTTCATCAATCAACTGAAGGGTGATGCACTGAGTTGGGCAAATTCCTACTTACAGTTTCACAACATTGACTATATCACCTTTGATACCTTGTTAAAGGAATTCAGCCGAATCTTCGACCGACCTCTTCAACAACCCAACGCCGTAAAGCGGCTCCTTGGACTCCGTCAGGGAGGTCGGCCTGTCGCGGAGTACGCCCTAGAGTTCCGTATCCTTGCTGCCCAGACCGGATGGAACGACCTCGCACTGAAAGGTACTTTTTTAAGTTCCCTCTCCGATTCCATCAAGGACCAGATCGCCGCTAGAGACGAACCTGAGAGTTTTGACGAGCTAATCGACCTAGCGGGTGCTATTGACGAGCGTTTCCGGGAGCGGAGAAGAGAGAAGGACTACAACTCCCGTCATCGTTCCACTTCCGGTTTCGAAACGTCATCAGGTGAGCCCCGCGCCTACAAGAACTCGTTTACAAACTACAAGTCCCAGAGAGACAGAGACCCCGTGTCATTTTCTCGTCACGTCGTTCCCACAGAACGTTTTCGTTCATTTTCTGAACCTGAGCCCATGCAGATAAATAAATATCGTCTGTCTCCTGAGGAGAGACAAAGACGCAGTGACAGTAATGCCTGCATGTACTGTGGAAAGACCGGGCACTACCGGAGAGATTGCCCCCTCCTGGGGGGAAACGAGAACGCCCGCCAATAAAGAGAGAGATATTGGTGGGTACTTCTGCTCTCTCCTCCGCCTGCAGACTGTTATTACCCACACTTATCCAAATCCACCACAATCATCATCCTGTTCCAGCTTTGTTGGATTCTGGCGCAGAACAAAATTTGATTAGTTTGGACTTGGTTCAAGGGTTGTCTCTGCCCACTCGGGAGATTCCTCCCATCTGTATAGCTGGGGTTACTGGTGAAACTTTAGACCAGATTACTCTAAAGACTTCTGACCTTCGTCTAATTATTTCAGGTAATCATCACGAGACTATTGATTTTTATGTGTTTAAAGCTTCCACTCCCCAACTTATTCTTGGGTACCCTTGGTTAAAGAAGCACAATCCGACTATTAACTGGGAGTTGGGGAGAATCGAGAAATGGAGTGACAAATGTCTAGCACAGTGCCTACGTTCTGCTGTCACATGTCAACCTGCGGAAGTTGTGTCACACGAGGAAGTAGACGTCTCTGAGATCCCTATCTGTTTACCATGATTTGGCTCCCGTTTTTAGTAAACAACATGCTTTGTCTCTACCTCCCCACCGTCCCTATGATTGTACAGTCAACCTCCTACCCGGTGCCACATTACCGGCTAGTCGATTGTATAACCTGTCGGGACCTGAAAGGGAGTCTATGAAAAAATACATCAAAGAATCACTTGAATCTGGCATAATACGTCCTTCTACTTCACCTGTGGGTGCTGGGTTTTTCTTTGTGGGAAAGAAGGATGGGACTTTACGTCCATGTATTGATTATAGGGGTCTTAACAACATCACAATAAAGAATAAATATCCATTACCTCTGATTGATTCTACCTGTATATATGAACAACTCCCGTCTGCTACTGTCTTTTCCAAATTGGATCTCAGAAACGCCTACCACTTGGTGCAAATTAAGGAGGGAGACAAGTAGAAAACCGCTTTTAAGACACCACTCGGACATTTTGAGTATTTGGTAATGCCTTTTGGTTTGTCTAATGCACCTTCTGTGTTCCAGGCCTTGATCAATGATGTTCTGCGTGACTTTATAGGGGACTTTGTTTTTGTTTACTTAGATGATATTCTTGTTTATTCTAGAGACGAGAAAGAACACTGTAACCATGTACGTAGAGTCCTTCAGAGACTTTACGAGAACCAGTTATTTGTTAAAGGAGAGAAATGTGAGTTTCATGTGAAGTCAGTGTCATTCTTGGGGTTCATTTTTGAGAGTGGGTGTTATCGTACTGACCCCGAAAAGACCAGAGCAGTGGAGGAATGGCCAGTCCCGGAGAACAGGAAACAGCTTCAGCGTTTCCTTGGTTTTGCAAACTTTTATAGGCGATTCATAAAGGACTATAGCCGCATTGCCGCACCTCTCTCTCAACTCACCTCCATAAACCTGGTCTTCAAGTGGACTCCCGAGGCAGAAGCCGCCTTCAACAGACTGAAGAAACTATTTTCTTCTACGCCAGTTCTATGCCATCCTGACCCAAGCCATCAATTCATCCTGGAAGTAGATGCCTCAGACTCTGGGGTAGGTGCCGTTTTGTCACAACGTTCTCCCAAAGACAACAAGGTCCACCCTTGTGCCTTTTTCTCACGACGATTATCACAGGCTGAGAGAAACTATGATGTTGGCAACCGCGAGTTATTGGCAGTGAAACTGGCATTAGAAGAGTGGCGCCATTGGTTGGAGGGCACTCCTACCCCTTTTTTAATATGGACAGACCACAAGAACCTTACGTACCTGAGAGAGGCAAAGAGATTGACCCCCAGACAGGCACGATGGTCCCTTTTCTTTAACCGGTTTAACTTTGTTCTGACTTTCAGACCTGGCTCAAAGAATGTTAAACCAGATGCTCTCTCCCGTCAGTTCTCTTCCCCAGATTCTCCGGACATTGAGGAAACCATTATTCCACCCGTCTCTGTCGTGGGAGTTCTCACCTGGCCCATCGAGAAGGAAGTTATGGACGCTCAAAAGGCTGAACCTGACCCTGGCACAGGTCCCCCCGGCAAACTTTTCGTTCCCTCCAACATGAGGGGTAAGGTATTGGACTGGCTTCATTCACACAAACTGTCCTGTCATCCTGGCACCTCCCGTATGCTCTCTTTGGTTAAGACTCATTTCTGGTGGCCCACACTCACCCAAGATGTCAAGTCCTATGTTTCAGCCTGTCCGACCTGTGCTAAGAACAAGACTGGTAATCAGCCTCTGTCAGGTTTAAACCCCAAACATTATTAAAACACCACACTGTAAAACAGAGAACAAGACAAGTGATTTGAGTATCTTTCTTGCAAGGAGAGCTAAATTGCTCTCCTGCAGTGTTGTTTCTTCTTGCTATTTATTGAGTTAGGAGTGCCCTAGTTACACAATGTCTTCAACCGCTGAGGGGGGGGGGGAAACCGGTTGAGACTGATTCACACATAGGTACACGTCTACATCACGTCAGCATGTTGGAGACTGATTCACACATAGGTACACGTCTACATCACGTCAGCATGTTGGAGACTGATTCACACATAGGTACACGTCAGCCTGTAGAACAACATTCTTCCAAGAGTGGAAAACAACTGTGCTGTTCCAACAGCCAGCTTTGCCCAGGGTGTGTTACCGGTCGAACAGGTTTCCTGCACACAAACTCATCACAAAGCATTAGTAAAAAGAACACATACTTTTGTTCACTTTAAGATAATAGGAATAAGTTTAAACACAAAGAATATTAAAGAATATAAATGTGATAATATGTATTTACAATTATTCCAACATTTCCCTCCTGATTATCACATTTACAGGTTCTCCAGTCGCTCAATAGCATCTTCAATAGATTTTCTGCTATGAGGTCATCTACAAGAAATGTTTATATTCAGAGGTTAGCCCTTAGTTGCCTGGATCATCATCTGAGTCCAGGGCAGAATTAGGTTCAGGAAAGTGGATCTCATAGTCAGTTAAATTATCAGTATTTTCATTAACAGGAAGCAAGGTGTACAGTTGCTTTTCCAAGGGAGCAATAGCTGTGTTAATAAGGCGATTAACACTAGCACTACCACATGTGAGCCATTTGGATATTCTAACTATACTTCCCATGGGAGTTAGTCAAATGGCTCATTGAATTAGCATTTTTGCAGCCATTGGTATGTATATGAGGCCATTCTTTTGGCGTGGAGGATGCCTTGGGGGCATTTTGTATCAAACTAGCTAATTAGGTGAGGTGGCCATTTTGAATAAAACAAGCTCATTAGGTGAGGCGGCCATTTTGAATAAAACAAGCTCATTAGGTGAGGCGGCCATTTTGAATCAAACAAGCTCATAAGGTGAGGCGGCCATTTTGAATCAAACATGCTCATTAGGTGAGGTGGCCATTTTTAATAAAACAAGCTCATTAGGTAAGGCGGCCATTTTGAATAAAACAAGCTCATTAGGTGAGGCGGCCATTTTGAATAAAACAAGCTCATTAGGTGAGGCGGCCATTTTGAATCAAACAAGCTCATAAGGTGAGGCGGCCATTTTGAATCAAACAAGCTCATTAGGTGAGGTGGCCATTTTGAATAAAACAAGCTCATTAGGTGAGGTGGCCAATTTGAATCAAACATACTCATAAGGTGAGGCGGCCATTTTGGATCAAACAAGCTCATTAGGTGAGACGACCATTTTGGATCAAACAGGCTAGCAAACTAGCTTGTATCAAACTAGCTTGTATCACATTAGCATTTTTGCAGCCATTGGTATGTATATGAGGTCATTCTGTTAGCGTGGAGGAGGCTAGCAAACTAGCTTGTATAAAACTAGCTTGTATCAAACTAGCTAATTAGGTGAGGCGGCCATTTTGGACGGCCATTTTGAATCAAACAAGCTTATTAGGTGAGGCGGTCATTTTGAATCAAACATGCTCATTAGGTGAGGCGGCCATTTTGAATCAAACATGCTCATTGGGTGAGGTGGCCATTTTGAATAAAACAAGCTCATTAGGTGAGGCGGCCATTTTGAATAAAACAAGCTCATTAGGTGAGGTGGCCAATTTGAATCAAACATACTCATAAGGTGAGGCGGCCATTTTGGATCAAACAAGCTCATTAGATGAGGCGACCATTTTGGATCAAACAGGCTAGCAAACTAGCTTGTATCAAACTAGCTTGTATCACATTAGCATTTTTGTAGCCATTGGTATGTATATGAGGTCATTCTGTTGGCGTGGAGGAGGCTAGCAAACTAGCTTGTATCAAACTAGCTTGTATCAAACTAGCTAATTAGGTGAGGTGGCCATTTTGGGTGGCCATTTTGAATCAAACAAGATTATTAGGTGAGGCGGTCATTTTGAATCAAACATGCTCATTAGGTGAGGCGGCCATTTTGAATCAAACATGCTCATTAGATGAGGTGGCCATTTTGAATAAAACAAGCTCATTAGGTGAGGTGGCCATTTTGAATAAAACAAGCTCATTAGGTGAGGTGGCCAATTTGAATCAAACAAACTCATAAGGTGAGGCGGCCATTTTGAATCAAACAAGCTCATTAGGTGAGGCGGCCATTTTGAATCAAACAAGCTCATAAGGTGAGGCGGCCATTTTGAATCAAACAAGCTCATTAGGTGAGGTGGCCATTTTGAATAAAACAAGCTCATTAGGTGAGGTGGCCAATTTGAATCAAACATACTCATAAGGTGAGGCGGCCATTTTGGATCAAACAAGCTCATTAGGTGAGACGACCATTTTGGATCAAACAGGCTAGCAAACTAGCTTGTATCAAACTAGCTTGTATCACATTAGCATTTTTGCAGCCATTGGTATGTATATGAGGTCATTCTGTTAGCGTGGAGGAGGCTAGCAAACTAGCTTGTATAAAACTAGCTTGTATCAAACTAGCTAATTAGGTGAGGCGGCCATTTTGGACGGCCATTTTGAATCAAACAAGCTTATTAGGTGAGGCGGTCATTTTGAATCAAACATGCTCATTAGGTGAGGCGGCCATTTTGAATCAAACATGCTCATTGGGTGAGGTGGCCATTTTGAATAAAACAAGCTCATTAGGTGAGGCGGCCATTTTGAATAAAACAAGCTCATTAGGTGAGGTGGCCAATTTGAATCAAACATACTCATAAGGTGAGGCGGCCATTTTGGATCAAACAAGCTCATTAGATGAGGCGACCATTTTGGATCAAACAGGCTAGCAAACTAGCTTGTATCAAACTAGCTTGTATCACATTAGCATTTTTGTAGCCATTGGTATGTATATGAGGTCATTCTGTTGGCGTGGAGGAGGCTAGCAAACTAGCTTGTATCAAACTAGCTTGTATCAAACTAGCTAATTAGGTGAGGTGGCCATTTTGGGTGGCCATTTTGAATCAAACAAGATTATTAGGTGAGGCGGTCATTTTGAATCAAACATGCTCATTAGGTGAGGCGGCCATTTTGAATCAAACATGCTCATTAGATGAGGTGGCCATTTTGAATAAAACAAGCTCATTAGGTGAGGTGGCCATTTTGAATAAAACAAGCTCATTAGGTGAGGTGGCCAATTTGAATCAAACATACTCATAAGGTGAGGTGGCCATTTTGGATCAAACAAGCTCATTAGGTGAGGCGACCATTTTGGATCAAACAGGCTAGCAAACTAGCTTGTATCAAACTAGCTTGTATCACATTAGCATTTTTGCAACCATTGGTATGTATATGAGGTCATTCTGTTGGCGTGGAAGAGGCTAGCAAACTAGCTTGTATCAAATTAGCTTGTATCAAACTAGCTAATTAGGTAAGGCGGCCATTTTGAATCGAACAAGCTTATTAGGTGAGGCGGTCATTTTGAATCAAACAAGCTCATTAGGTGAGACAGGCTACCACTACCGGTGTATGAATGTGTGTATGAATCGGTGGATGGTTGGTATTGTGAAACGCTTTGGGGCTCCTCACAGGGGGCTGGAAAGCACTATATAAATAAGCTCCATTTACCATATATATATATATATATATATATATATACATATATATATATATATATATATATATATATATATATATGTGTGTGTATATATATATGTGTGTATATATATGTATATATATG
>JBBPBX010057970.1:0-11743 GCA_038048925.1 Garcialebias charrua
GTTCTGAAAGGAGTGGATGGTGTCTCTGGAACCTTCAGATGTGGTGATGCTGCAGGTGGTGCTGCAGCAGGTTGTTTTGGACTCCCCGGATCATGTTCAGCTGCACCGCAGGTGCTCTGCTCCGGCAAAGGCTGCATGGCCACAAGATGACGCCGGTTTCTCCTTATAATCCCGTGGGATCCCTCCACCAGATATGAGCGGGGTGTAGTGTGGCTTCCAATGACAGTACCAGCTGTCTTTTGGTCTGTAACCCACACATTCTGTCCAGCTGCCAGTCTGTTAAGATCCTGTGCCCGGTGTCGCTGATCATAACGTTGAGCATCTTTTCTCCTTCTCTCCTTTTCCTTCTGTTGAACAGCATCCCCATCAGGAAGAGCAGGATTTAGCAATGAGGGGAAAATAGGCACAGTGGTTCTGAGCCTCCTTCCCATAAGGAGTTGCGCTGGACTGTATCCATTTTGGAGTGGGGTAACCCTGTAGGCAAGCAGAGCGAGGTACGGATCATCTGATTTTTTCAACAGCCCCTTCACCGTCTGTACTGCACGCTCAGCTTCTGCATTCCCCTGAGGGTACTTTGGGCTGCTGGTCACATGACGGAACCCATAAGACTCTGCAAAGTCAGCAAAGGCTGCTCCAGAGAACTGTGGCCCATTATCAGTCACTAAAGTCTCACAGATCCCGTGACGTGCAAAAATTGACTTCAAGTGGAGGATCACATCATTTGACCTTGTGGGGTTTAGGAAAGCGATCTCCACATACCTTGACATGTAGTCCACCACTAGGAGGTAAGTCTTGCTCCCTAGCATGAACAGATCCGCTCCACACTTTTGCCATGGTCGCCCTGGAAATGGTGTTGTCATCAGGGGCTCCCTGTGGTTCTGTCTCTCCTGGCAGCATGCCCTGCAGTTAAGAACCAACTCGTTCAGCTGCTGGCTGAGGCCTGGCCACCACACGGACTGTCGTGCCCGCTCCCGGCACTTTACCACACCCTGATGTCCATCATGCAGTTTAGCAAGAACATCATTTCTCATTGTAGAGGGAATAATGAGTCTCTGTCCCTTTAGCAGTAGGCCATCTTGAACTGTAATGAAGGATCTTTCAGCCCAGTATGACTTTAGTGCTGGCTCTTTATTGATGCTTGTGGGCCAGCCTTCTTCGCACAGCTGCATCACGCGCGCACACACACTGTCTCTCTGCAGCTGCTCCTTCAGTTCTTCCAAATAGGCAGTACTCGCAGGTAGATTGCTCATTACCATATCTACGTAGATGTTTGTGTCCTCAAACAGCTCTTTCTCTGTGGGTGTTTCACCTCTTTCAACCGGTGCTCGTGACAGCGTATCTGCTGTCCACAGACATTTCCCTGCCACATGTGCTATTGAGTAGGAATAGCGCATGAGACGCATTCTGAAACGTTGGATTCGAGGAGGTAGGGAATCTAGTGGTTGCAACCCCAAGAGACTTAAAAGAGGCTTGTGATCCGTCTCCAGTTGGAAATGTTTCCCAATCAGGAAGTTTTGGAACCTCTCGCAAGCCCAGGTCAGACCCAGTGCCTCCTTCTCCACTTGTGCATATCTTTGCTCAGTTGGTGTGAGAGACCGCGATATATAAGCTATCGGCTTCCACTCCTCACCCCATCTTTGAAGCAGCACTCCTCCTAGCCCGTATGATGATGCATCTGCTGAGACTTTGCAGTCCCTATTAGGATCATACATAGCTAGAACTGGTGGTGATGACAGTGCCTCCTTCAGATCTCGAAAAGCTTTTGCCTGCTCGATGCCCCACATCCAGCAGTTCTTTTTCGACAGGAGATCACGTAAGGGTTTGTCTCTCTCCGCCAGCTGTGGAATAAACTTGCCCATCTGGTTTACCATCCCCAGAAAGGATCGTACTTCACTCACTGTTGTCGGCTCTTTCATCTTCCTCACAGCTTCAGTCTTGCCTGGATCTGGGCTGATGCCGTTGGCAGAGACCACATGACCTAGGAAACTTACAACAGTCTTAGACAGATCACATTTTTCCATGTTTAACGTGATACCTGCCTTCTGGATTTTCTGCAGAACTGCATGCAGGCGAGTGTCGTGCTCCTCTTGAGTACATCCCCACACCAGCACATCATCGATATGGCACACCACTCCTTCGAGCCCTTCTGTGACTTCTGTCACCATCCTGTTCTGAAAGTGCTCAGGAGCTGATGCTATGCCAAAAGGTAAACGTTTGAAGAAAAAACGTCCAAAAGGTGTGATGAATGTTGTTAGTTTTGCTGAATCTTCTGTGAGGGGAATTTGCCAAAACCCCATATTAGCATCCAGCTTACTGAAAATTTTTGCTCCCGCCAGCTTTCCAAGTGTTTCCTCCACTGATGGCAGGATGAATTTCTCTCGACGTACTGACTCGTTCAGTTTGGTTAGATCCACACATATTCGCACGGCCCCTGTCTTTTTAGGCACCACCACGATGCCAGCGCACCAGTCCGTTGGCTCCTCGACTCTACATATCACACCGAGGCTCTCCATGCGGGACAGTTCCTGTCTGACCTTGTCTGTTAATGGCAATGGGATCCTCCTTGGTGTTTTTAGTGAGAACGGTTCTGCCCCTGGTTTTAGCTTTATGGCATATGGCTGGTGTACCTCTCCAAGTCCACTGCATAGTTTTGGGTAGGTTTGTTTTAGTGACTCTATGTCAACACTGTCTAGGCGTGCAACTAGCCCCAGCCTACAGCTCACGGATCTTCCCAACAATGCAGTGTGCAGGTGGCGAACAATGTACACCTCCTCCATCTCTTCTTTCCCACCTCTCTGTAGCAGCAGCCTGGCAACGCCCACAACATCAAGTGGACTCCTACCTGGCCCCAAAAGTGGTTTAGCAGCTTTTTGGAGCATGGGTGGACTGTCTTTAAATATGTTCTGAAACACGACGTGCGGCAGAACAGTGACATCGGCACCTGTGTCGATTTTAAATGTCACACTTTCGTCGAGAATGTTAATTTTCACCAACCAAGGATCACCATCTGTTGTGATGCTGCCAAGGAAAATGGCGTCTTCATCCTCTTCTTCCACCTCATGTACTGACTTGGGTGTCCTGCACACACGGCTATAATGCCCTTTTCTGCCACACATGTGACATTTGCTTTCATTTGCAGGACAGTCACGTTTAGGATGTGATGGAGATTTGCCACATTTCAAACACTGTGACTGTGAAGCTTTTCCCTTGTTGTTTTGCTCTTTGACATGCTGAGGTGGTTTATTTTTAGCAAACTTGCCATTTTTATACTCTCTGACTCTGTCCACAAACTTATCATCACTAGCTTGTGCTTTGGAGTGTCCTTGCAGCGAAGCTTGCTGTTTTTTCACTTCCTCGCTTTGACGTGCCATCCTCACTGCTTTATCTAACGTAAGTTCTGCGTCCAGCTGCATGCGTTCAGAGAGCCCTTTGTCCAATAGTCCAACAACAAGTCTGTCTCTGATTAGCTCATCGTGTAACACCCCATAGTTACAGTGTTCAGCTAACGCAAATAGCACAGTCACAAACGAATCCACCGACTCCCCCTCTTTTTGTCTCCGCATGTTGAACTTAGCACGCTCATATATTACGTTTTTCTTTACAATGAAGAATCTTTGCAAGCTGTCACGTACCCCCTTGTAGGTGTTTCTATCTGCAGCCGTCAGTGTTAGCCCACGCAAGATGTCGTCCGCCTCGTCACCCATGCAGTAGATCAGCGTGTTTATCTGATTCTCTTCTGAGCTTGCATTTAGGTTACTTGCCAGGCGAAATCTTTCAAATCTTCTGATCCATTTGTCCCACTCTTGCGGTTTTGCAAAGTCGAAGGACTCCGGCGGCTGGATGTTGAACGTAGCACATGGTCCTGGGCCCGCTGCACCTCTTTGCAGCGCCGCTGCTGTCGGCTGCCCCGTCCCGCTGCTCGTGTTTTCTCCGTCGCTCATTTCGTCCTCTTTTTTGTCTTGCAGGCGTACAAACTGACAGGCTTCACTCCACGTAGCTACAGGACTTCTGACACCATGTCGTGTTATTAAATTATACACGTGAGTTCGGCTGCTAGCTTAACGTGGCTTTATTCTTCAACACCATGAAACGAAACCTAACACGTTCATGTCCCTGACTGATGACGTCACACTCGTGCGTCCCTGTATTAAATATACAGTTACACCACAGTCTGTAGTCGTCATTTTGTGCCAGCTGATATGGGCAATGAGCATTTTAAAATATAATAATAAAACAGTGCCACCTGTTGGATCAGTAATTACAAGTGTGTTTGTTTTTTTCTAAAAAATGCAAAAAGCTTAATTTGTGTAACTCCTGCATTCTGAAAAGCTTTAGAATTCTTTGAGATTTTAACCAAAGATGTTGCTCTATTAACAGATTTGCAAGTTATGCCCACCTGATGTCATTTTGGAGCCAGATAGAACCAGCCACAAATGACATCATTCATGTGACCAGAGCTCAGATTATTCAATCTGTTGTTTCAACAGTAAGCTTTTACTCTCTCTCTTATTTGAATATGTATTGATGTTTTAGTTACAAACATCGCACAACGCTGTGATTTTAATCTTTGGTTATATTAAAGCATAAACATTATTTTTATTTGCAGTCTCTCCAGCCCATTGATGATTTTTTTCTCTTTATGACATACTTATCACTGGGGCCAGTGCAGAAAGACCTAGCTCACAAATTTAAGATCCATCAGTCCACTGTGAGCCGTATCATCACCACCTGGGCTAACTTCCTTTACACGGTGCTTGGAGCAATTGGCATCTGGCTGGATGAGGAGACAGTTAAGCAGAATCTACCTGAAGTCATACCTGCCTTCCTGAAGAAGAAGCAGCAGCTGTCAGGAGCAGATGTTAAGAAGACACAGTCTATTGCAAGGCTCAGAGTTCACGTGGAGCGTGTGATCAGAAGGGTTAAGGAGCACAAACTCTTCAACACCGAGATCCCCTTGTCCCTAACTGGCTGCATTAACCAGCTTTTTGCTGTGGCCTGTGTCCTGGTCAACTACCAGAATGGGCCCCTCGTTAAAACCTGGGCCAGAAAATGACTGTTTGACAGTTTGTATATACAATTGTTTAAAAAATATATATACAGTATATAGTTGCCTCAATTGATTTTGAAGTAATTTGCTCATTTTAATGTAATTTACAATTTTTTTTTGTATTTTTTGTTGTACTGTATAACAATCTTCTAACAGTATATTAATTTTACATTTGTCTAATCTAATACTGTGTATTTCTAGTTGTTTATAACTTTGCACATTTGTGTAGATGTATATAAAAAATCTTCACAAAAACAAATCTAATTTTTTTTTAAATCTTGAAACAATCACAACAATTGCTTTTTAATGGAAACAAAAACAGTTTCTGAAGGAAACAAAAATATTTGCATTACAACATGAGCAATTAACATATTAAGGATACTACAATTACAGCAACTTAATTTTACTGTAAATACTGTTGAACAAGTAATATTAACTTGACAACTTTGTGTTTTTAATTTTAACCAACAGATAGGTATTTTGAGAGGTAAGTACAAAAGAAAAACAAATCACATTTCTGTTTCAGAGTGGTCAGCATTACCTCATCCCTATGAACGCGCTGCACAAACATGTCATCATTAGCACATACAACAAAATCACACCATGACATTCCAGTGATGAGCAGCTGCCCCTGTATCTGCCAGTAATATGAATGACTTTTCTTAAGTTTGTGCTGGCCTTGTTCCACCATTAAGTATCCACAGTCGATGTAGCTCTGGGTGTTTGGACACTTAATTTCCACCAAGCCAAATGCTGGTCTCTCCAGTGCACTTTGACCTCTTGTTGAAGCTTCTATTAGACGAGACTGGGACAGTGTCACACTCAGTGAGTGCAGATGAAGTTGTTCCTGGCTCGTTGGTACAAAACTACAGTCAGTTGGTGTGATGTGGTAGTCGTCCAGTGGTAACTTTGGATAAGGTGGTGCATCTTCATGTATCGTCTTGCCATGAGGAAACAATGGAGGATGGTGATAAGACAGAAAACTGCCAGCCTGCACTTTTCCAAACTGAGAGTCCACAAGAGGTTTATCCGTGGAGATGTTCATGTGGCAGATCAAGGGTAGGATTTCTGGCTCAAATGCAGCATAGTGAGGAGAAGGGTTCAGAGTGGACGGGGCTGGCAGCTCACCACTGTATCCCTTGTAGAGAGTGGATCTAAAAAATAAATTAGAGTGGATATTTAAATAATGTAAGGTGTAGTGATAATATTCTATGTTTGACCTAATTATCTTTTACAAATGTAAGAAAGGAGTATGAAGTAATTAAAAAACATTTTGAATGTGTTCTTACACAAGGGATTTAGTTTGATTTGGTGTACTGTAGAACATTAAGTACCATGTACAGTAATAAAAGATAGTTCTTGCAAGTACCGCCAGACTTGAAACTTGTTAAAAATTAATAAACTACAGTAGAACTAAAATATGACTTTTTCTTAAACAAGGACATACCACAAATGTGTAGTACAGTATACCTTATTCCACTAGTTGAAGTAGCTCCTGATTTGGCCTTGAGAACTGCCATGCCATCCACTGGTCCAGGCTTTACTCCCTACAAAATACATCAAACATTACTTATAAGTACTTTAGAGAAAAGAACACTGCAAAAAAAAAAAATAAAAAAACAATACAAACCATGGTTCGAGGTTTGTGCCACTTTTGTTCAGTTTCAGTGCATGACAGGACAGGTGGCACGGCTGACATCCCACTCTGTGAATAATGTGCAGTTTGGTACAGGAGGGCAACTAAATGGTTGCACATTGCTTTCCCAGCAACACAAGAACAGGAACTCCTTGTCAGCACAACAGGTGCTGCATCACGCAGTGTAAGCTGAAATACAGAATGAACTTTAGACACGTAAATTCAAAATAATGTTTAATGCAAAATAGTTTAAGCCTTGTGCTCAAAAGCAGTGTAAAAGTGAGCTTAATAGGTCCTCTGTAAGTTGTAAATATACATTTAAAATGTTGTTTACATCATTATTGGTCTTAAATCTTCCAGCGATCTGTGTTAAATAACCTACTCAGCTTGCTTGCCACTGCTTACCACCTTTTCAGTCGTCTGCTTAACTTAACTATACAATTATACAGATACAAGCTGTGTAATTGTATTCCAGAGTGAAATGTATTAATATTAAATTGCAGAACATGTTCTACTGAATTTGGAAAAACAGAACAAGTCCAACAGGACGGAACGATAGATCTAGTTTGGTATCCCTACTCTCAGTTGGTGAGCCTCAGATTTCTTCATTGAGTGATAACACCGAGCTCTTACTGTCACTTCCCCTGTAAAGCAGCTTTTACCTGACACTGGATATTACAAACAGATGTGTGAAACATTAGTCTGCAAAAGTAATGTCTTCAAAACACAGCTTTCTAGTCTTCGGTCAAGGAGTTGTGATGCTAGTTATGAGTTAGCGTTAGCGACCTACCTTCAAAGTTTGTTATGTAAGAACAAACATAAAATTTGAAGCCTTTATCCATTAAGCTCTGTGGAGCTGAGCTTGAGAAACGAACAATGCGTCTTACATCATTCACGGAAATTTTGGGAAGTTCCAACAAACAACGAGTAAACGCAAGAGACTCAGCCATTGCCTTTCAAACTTAGCGCTCCGCTAGCTTCCGCTCTGAACCGGAAGTTCCCATGGTCTATTAATCAAACACGGAAGTGTAGCGTGCATAGAGCCCATTCTAAACCAAACAAAAATACAGAAACCCAACTAACAATGATTAAACTAACACAAGTGGCTCCACAATGAGAATAAAATCTCAAACCAAAGTGTCTTTGCTACACTGGCCACAGCCTTTCAGAACTAGTAAGACAAAGCAAGACACAGTCTCAAACAATTTGGCTGCACTACCAAAAGTTGGCATGCTGCACACTAAGCACAGCAGCCTTGATTGAAGGTCAGGGCTGGCTTTTATGATCATCTTCCTCCTTCTGGTCCTCCTCCTTCTGGTCTCCTTCTGGTCTCCTTCTGGTCTCCTCATTGGCAGTTGCTGGTGGATGGGCGGTGTTGTCCAAACCTCCTCTGGCCAATCATCTTTGGACAGGTGAGTCTTGAAGGCTTGGTCGAAAGTCCACCAGTAGATGGAGGCAGCGAGCCAGCAGCAACCAGACATTACAGAAAAAGAAAACAGCAAAACTACAAAGAAGAAAGGCAGTACAGGCCTGAGGCTGTAACACCCCTCCCCTTAAAACAAAAGCCCATATAATAAACAAGGCTTACATTTCAAACCTGGACAATGCGTCTGCCATAATATTTTCTGTCCCTTTTTTGTGACGAATGTCCAATTTAAAATCTTGGACAAGCAAGGCCCACCGCATGAGCCGTTGATTGTGGTTCCGCATACGAGATAGGAACACAATGGGATTGTGGTCGGTGTACACAACAATTGGCCAAAGGCTAGAGCCAAGATACACCTCAAAATGCTGGAGAGAGAGTAACAAGGCATAAGTTTCTTTCTCAATGGTGGAGTAATTAATTTGGTGTTTATTGAACTTTCTAGAGAAATAACACACCGGATGATCAATGCCATTACTGTCCTCCTGCAGCAATACTGCACAAGCCCCCAAAGCACTAGCATCAACTTCAAGTTTAAAAGACTTAGAGAGATCTGGAGCAGCAAGTACCGGAGCATGAGTAAGGAGGGCCTTAATAGTATCAAATGATTGTTGACACTCAGGTGTCCAGACAAAGTTGGTTCTGGGACTAAGCAGTCTGGTTAAGGGATGAGCTACAGATGAAAAATTGCGGCAAAAGCTCCTGTAGTAGCCAGCCATACCCAGAAATCTGCGTAAAGCTCTACGGGTTTTGGGTATGGGATACTCAACTATGGCCATTACCTTCGCATCAACAGGTCTCACCTGACCTTGACCTACCTCTCTACCTAGGTATGTCACAGTAGCTTTTCCAAACTCAAGCCCGAGATACACTCGAGCGTCCTCACGATACGCCTATACGCAACGTACGTACGCTGTGGTAAAAGCGTAGCCCCGCGTAGCCCCTCAGGGCACGTACGCGCAAAAGTATTTTTTTACTACGCATACGCGATGCGCGGTGTCTGAACATAAACTTCCCCGGCGCCGGACTGTTTTGTATGTTACACAAATTAAATAAATTCCCCTTCTTTATCGCTGATCGGGCCTTTTCTTTTGTTTTTTTGCCTAAAGTCAAGTAACCGCTTCTTCCTCCGTTCACTCGATGATTGAAATGAATGAATTCAGGTCCTACCTGGGTGCGGCGATGTTTTAAATATCCCTGGTGGGCTGTGTGCTGCAGGAAAAGCACTCCCTGTTATTATTTTTATTTCTGAGAGAACTTTTTACAACATATATAGTAGAAACACCGCATGAACACCGCCGCGGTCTTCAAGGCGCTACATGAGCTGGCTGTCAATCATTTCAGTAGGCGTGTCAGCAAGTAACCAATCAGCGAGCTCAGTTGAGTCCCCTCCGTGTGCAGCTGCTCATATTACAACAAGGAGAACGCGAGCGTTTGAAAGCTGATAGTTTCTGACATATGCTGAAGCATATCAGCAAAACACATGCGCACAAAATGCGCGCGTAGAGTGGCGTACCTGAGGACGCATGAGTGTATCTCGGGCTTCACACTAAGCAAGATTAAGTGTTAGTGATGCCCAGTGATGGGAATAACAGAGTTACAAATAAACGGCGTTACAAACGGAGTTATTTTTTTCATTAACGGGTAATCAAAGTAGTTACTATGTCTATCGTTACAACGCCGTTACCGTTACATTCACTAAATGGGGGTACATTAGTTAACGTTGTCTTCCTCGCTGGCTCTCGTAAACTGTTTACTTTTTTTTTTCCCTTGGTAAGGGAGAGGAGGAGGTGGAGGGAGCAGAGGGGAGGGAGCAGAGGCGAGGGAGGGGCGAAACAATAAGAATGCTGCTGATTGGCTAATGTAGAGTGTCAGGCAGAGGTCAGCCAATCAGATGTTTTGTTGTTCAGTTCACTCTCAAACCACAAGCCGCAGGCTCGCTGCTTCAAATCTGAAAAGTCCGGCAGCAATGGCGAGTCTGGAGGGAAAGTTGGCGTTTTCAAAGTGGAAATACAGACACTACTTTACTCTCCTTGAGGTAAAAGGCAAGAACGTGCATGTGAAGTGTACATTATGTCCCGGAGAGAAGTGTACGTCCGTCGTAATCTGATCTGACAAGCATCTCTCACAACTGCTCAGGTAATTCAGATTTTCAGTACTGTTTTAAAAGTACTTCATATTGTTAAAATGGTTATTTTGTTTGTAAGAAAATACTTGAAGAACCAGTTGTGTGAGGGTTTGATTTTATTTTACACTACAAAGCACTTATTTTAACTGTTTACTTTTATTTCTAAGAAAACACTTGAACAGTACAGGGTGTGCATAGAGCTGAAAACACAATTGTTATATTATTTTGTTAACCTGTATTTTGTAATGAAGAAAAAACTTGAAGTATAGTATGTCAACCAGTCATGTTCTGTTGAGGTGCTGTAAGCATTTCTACTTAAAATTCGTAGATATATCTAAACTTAAACCAACCAAACAAACAATAGTTACTTTCCCTGGTAACTAATTACTTTTATAGGTGAGTAATTCAGTTACTAACTCAGTTACTTTTTGGGAGAAGTAACTAGTAACTATAATTAATTACTTTTTTAAAGTAACATTCCCAACACTGGTGATGCCTGGCTGAGACGAGTGAATACTTGATCAAGTACTTTAAGGTGTTCCTCCCATGATATAGTGTAAATAATCAAGTCATCCAAGTAGGCATTGCAGTTGTCTATACCCCTTAGGACAGTGTTGACAAGACGCTGGAAAGTAGCAGGTGCGTTACACATGCCAAAAGCCATAACAGTGTATTGAAGGAAATGGTCAGGAGTGACAAATGCAAAAATGTCAGAGGCACGGGCAGTAAGAGGAACTTGCCAATAGCCTTTAAGTAGGTCAAGCTTTGTAACATCGTTGGCTAAACTCATGTTATCAATGCAATCCTCCATTCTGGGTAATGGATAAGAGTCAGGAATTGTAACTTTATTCACTTTTCTGTAATCTGTAATAAACCGAGGTGATCCATCTGGTTTTAACTGTAGGAGACATGGAGAACTCCAAGGGCTAGAGCTATTAATTGCCAAGCCATTTTGGAGGAGGTAATTGGTCTCCCCTTCCAGTAACTTGCGTTTGGTTGCATTGACACGATAAGGGTGTTGTTTAATAGGCTGGGATCCACCAACATCTATGTCATGTTTAATGACATTTGTTTGTGAAGGAACATCACCAAAGATGGTTGGAAAACGTTCAACTAAACGAATTATATCTTGTTGATGGGTTGGTTAAAGGTGATTCAACAGAAGTGGTAAGTTTAACAATTGTTCAGAGTTATTTAAACGTGCAGTCAGACGTTCAGGATGAGGTGGCCGGAGTTCATCAGCCTCAGTTATGGAACTGCCAATAATTATAGAAGCACAACTATGTATCTGTTTTTGTGCCTCATTATGTGATTCAGATGACTCTTTTGAATAGTATTTTTTTAACATATTAAGGTGACAGATACGGGTTTTCCTGCGCCTTTCTGGAGTACATATTCATTCATTCATTCATTCAACCTTTATTTAGTCAGGTAAATCTTTTGAACCTCATGGGCTCATTTACGAAAGCGACCTGCTAAAACTAAAGAACAATGAACAGCAATGGTAGA